>QUZD01000096.1:0-144308 GCA_003693505.1 Pseudonectria foliicola | reverse complement strand
GCCTACTTGCCTACCTGCCTAGGTATGTAGAAGTGCATGTACGGATGGAGTACAAAATTACCCATTACGCATTACCGTCTTGACTGTGCGTGCTGCCCATCTCGTGCAGGTAGGCAGGCAGGCAGGCAGATGTGCAACTGCACGGACCAGCCGGATCCCTGGGTACCAAACTGGGACCGGCCAGTGTGCGAACGAGGCATCGGCGATCGGGGCATGGCGATCTGGGGCGTTGGATCTGGAGTTGATGGTGAGGCAGAGCACAAGAGACTTGAACGGTGAGGCTGAGGGGAGGGCTCAAGACAACTTCTAGAAGACGGGTGGAACAGGGTCTGTACCGTGTTTCAGGACCTGCTTTGACGGATAGACAAGAGAGCAAGACAAGACCCCGAAAGCCCAATAGCTGTCAGTCAGTCTGTCTATCTGTCTGTGTGTCAAAGTCTCAAGTTGTAGTCACTCGGTTGGCCAAGAGATTCTCGGCATCCAACCGTCGACAAGGCAACAGCACCATGACATCTCCATCCCCCCCCCCCCAACAGCGGCCCATTTCTTCAATGTTGCTTCAGACTCCGCCAACCTCGTCCCATCTCCCTCATCGTTCGATATCACCGGTACCTCGCGACGACCCACGGCCCACCGCCGGGCCAAGCTGAGCCGTCTGGTCTGGTGTTGGCTAATGACAACCCCGTCTCACGTTTATAGCGCGGCTATCCGGTCGGTGAGGTACCCACGCCGCGCCGGAAGTGCCGTAGCCGGCGGACCCATACCCATACCCATACATACTACTATACCCAGTAATCCGTACGTACGGATGTAGCGTGTGCAGATGGAAATTGTACCATGCATGTATGGCTGTACATGACAGTAGTTGAGACAGGATGGGGACACGCTGCATGTGTGTAACGGGCCCACGAGGGAATTTACCATGACATGAGCCATGGGCCTGGGATGTTGGTAGCTGCAAATGTACATTCGTACAGACAAATGCATACACACGGGCGGCATCCGTGTTGGGCAATGCCGTCCAATACCCCCTTTCGGCTTGGCGGCTGTCATGCCATGCCATGGCGACCCTTGCTGTCCTCCTGTCGGCCCCGGCGCCTGCGAGGCTGTGAAGTGAAGCTGTGACGTAGGTGTTTGGGATACGATACAACGGATGACGGGCGGGTTTGGGCATCATGACTGCTTTGCTCCCGTGGCCGGGCCGGTGGTTTCGGGGTTCTGGCACGTATGCATGTACGTATGCAAGGGCCTTGTCCTGTGCAAGCCATTGCAATGTCTGGAGCGGGAAAAGAAAGCATAGTCTTGTCGTACCTGCGGAGGGGATACTGTAAGAGGCCAATGAAGCCATTCAGACGTGCCATGATGGACATATCTCAGCATGCCATCTGTACGGATCGTGTACCAGTGATTGACAGCCAGCCAGCCAGCCAGTCAGTCAGTCAGTCAGTCAGTCACCCAGCGCCACCATCAGCTATACGCGAGCACCCGTATCGTCGGTCGCTCCCGGCAAAGACTAGAGAGACTGACTCGACCACCGCAGTCCTGCGCCCGTGTTGCGACCTATTCCCACCAGCCAACCTCGTTTCGCTCGCATGCCTGCAAATCAGATCTTGCACAGTGCAGCGCAGTGCAGCTCAGTGCAGTGCAGTGCAGTGCAGTACGCATTTCCTGGCTCGACCGACGCTAACAGCCTGCACCAGCCCCACTTGGTCCCACCCGCTTTCGGCTCTTCCTCGCCGCGGCGTGCAGATCTATACTGTGTGTACTGTGTGATTGAGCGCACAGTATGGGTGGCTCGCTCTAGCAGCTACGGAACTGACATCACTCGCTCGCTCGCTCGCTCAATCAATCAATCGCTCAACCACAAGTTACTCGTCTTGTTTCCTCGGCGTGCCCCGGCAGATGAATGTGCCGACAGCTTCAACTCTGCGTTCTCCATTTCGTCTCAGCGCCCAGTTCTTCTCTCTTTCCTCTTCTCCCTCCCGCACCCATACACGCACCCTGGTCTGGTCGGCCTCGTCTAAACACCATCGCCAGCATCACCACCACCACCAACCCTCATCCGCATCAGCATCCATACACACAATGACTTTCGCCTCGGAAATCCACACCTTCCACTCCGGTCGCCCTCAGCCGGCCTCTTCCTCCTCCTCCTCCTCCTCCTTCTCCTCCGTCGACCCAACCACCGGCAAGCCCCTCGCCACCATCTACACCACGACGCCCCAACAGCTCGACGACGCCGTCGCCGCCGCCCAGGCTGCCTTCCCCGCCTGGTCCCAGACGCCCGCGAACCAGCGCTCTGCCATCCTGCTGCGCGCCGCCGCCCTCTTGCGCGAGCGCAACGACGACCTCGCCCTCACCGAGACGCTCGACACCGGAAAGCCCTGGTCCGAGACGTCCACCGTCGACGTCGTGACTGGCGCCGACGTCCTCGAGTACTACGCCCACTTCGTCGCCGGCGGCCTGCCTGGCAAAAACACCCGCCTGCGCCCGGATGCCTTTGTCCTCACCAGCCACGAGCCCCTCGGCGTCTGCGCCGGCATCGGTGCCTGGAACTATCCCATCCAGATCGCCCTCTGGAAGTCGGCCCCTTGCCTGGCCGCCGGCAACTGCATGGTTTACAAGCCCAGCGAGGTCACGCCCCTGCACGCCAACACCCTCGCCGACATTTACCGCGAGGCCGGCCTCCCCGACGGCGTCTTCAACGTCGTCTACGGTGACGGCCCGGCCGTCGGCGCGCCCCTCGTCGCCCACCCGGGCATCGCAAAGGTCAGCTTCACTGGCCAGGTCAGCACCGGCAGCAAGGTTGCCAGCCAGGCCGCCCGCGACATGAAGGGCGTCACTGTCGAGCTCGGCGGCAAGAGTCCGCTCGTCATCCTGCCCGACGCCGACATCGACGAGGCCGCCGACACTGCCATGATGGCCAACTTCTTCTCCACCGGCCAGGTCTGCACCAACGGCACCCGCGTCTTCGTCCCCGATACCCTGCTGGCCCGCGTCGAAAAGGCCCTCGTCGAGCGCTGCCGCGAGGGCATCCGCATGGGTCTGCCGCGCGACGAAAAGACAAACTTTGGCCCCGTCGTCAGCGCCGCCCAGCGCGACAAGATCAACATGTACATCCGCCACGGCCGTGATGTCGACGGCGCTCGCGTGCTGTACAATGGCGCCGACGACGCTCAAAAGACGTTGCCCACCGCCGACGGTTTCTGGGTCCCCCCCGTCATCTTCTCCGACTGCACCGATGGCATGCGGGTGGCGCGCGAGGAGATTTTCGGCCCCGTCATGTGCATCCTGCCGTACAGCACCAAGGGCGACGGCTGGCTCGACGAGCTGGTGCGCCGCGCCAACGACACGGAGCTCGGACTGGCGGCGGGCGTTGTCGCCTCAGACGTCGGCCTCGCCCACGACGTCGTGCGCCGCCTCGATGCCGGCATCACCTGGATCAACACCTGGGGTGAATCGCCGGCCGAGATGCCCGTTGGCGGGTGGAAGATGAGCGGCATCGGGCTGGAGAATGGCCACGAGGGCATCCAGGCGTACCTGCGCACCAAGAGCACGCTGGTGCAGCTGGGCAAGGGCGCCTGCAAGGGAGTATTCTCCAAGCTGTAGGCTACGGACGATGCCATGTTAAAAAAAAAAAATTGTACATATGCTCATATGGTTGGGAGGATGGACTGCATTGATGGATGACGGACGTTGATTTGGTTATATAGAGCGATCCATTATGATTGATGATCTAAAGGAGAATGGCACCCTTTGGCGACCGCTTGCGCTAACGTTTGAGTGAAGAAAGAAAGAAAGCTACAGTAGTGGGCGTGAGCCTTACTCTGCAAAATCAATTCGTGATGGGATTCTTCGGTGGATGATTGGAAGCCTCAAAAGTATGCAACTGTACCTCTTGACTTTGGTCCATTAGCCTAAGCCGATATATATTTCCGCTGAAATATCAGGTACTCCCCCGTGGTACATGGTCAAGAAGCATCATCCATATTAAAGATATTACAGTACCTGAGACTGTTGTTCTCATGTGAGAAACAGTCGCACCACACGCCACGACTGTGGTCGTCATGCTGCAAAGCCTCACAAGCTTTGCCGTCAACTCTACGATGGCTGATATAGGGTGCGACCAGCCATGCATATCATGACGATGAGTTGACCGTTCGAGGTGGCCCACCTTCACTCTGAAACGTGACCCTAAACTAAAAGCTGACGAAAGAGATCCGTATCCAATAACAAACCATACCAGGCAATATTATTAGGAGTTGTCCAGGCCCACCACGTGTGGGATTGTATACCTGGATAATAGATTTGGCTTACGTTGTGCTAGCCCTGAGACGGACGGCTGCGAACGGTGCAGAGTTTAGCCGACTTGACAAATCTACGCTGCATTGAGAGATCACGAATTTGCATGCCAATAGTATGTTCGAAAGTTAAGGTAGATGTGCGGCCTGTTTATCCCCCCGTTTGGCGTCCCTTTAGGCAGCCTGATATTGTGATTATTGTCCGGCCCGGATAACTGTACCACGCACGACGAGACGAGTCTCAGCCGGCATTACTGGGTGGGGGGAGGGAGGCAATCAATTGGCAGCAGCTTAGAGATGTATACGTTTCTCTCTCTGACTGGGGATTTGCGGTCAATGATGTCGCATGCCAGATTATAAATGCATGGCAATTTGATTGCACATCATGGATAGAGAGCCTGATTTGTTTGAATTTGTTTGACCAGTTCTTTCTTCTCTTCTATCTGGCCGCCGCTCGCTCAACTTGGCACGACGTGTGGAATTGCCCCGCCCAAACTGTCATGTCATCCAGCCAGTTGAAAGCACAAAACTTGCAAAAAGGCGAGCGACCTTGAGGAAAGATGATGGATGGATGATGAGAGATGATAACTTAGGCAGGCGTATATGATGGATGTGCCATGCCATGCAGCCGCGTTTCATTGATTGATAGTGGATGACGGGCGCAAAACTCGGGCAACCGTCGCCAAAAAGTCAGTGCCCCCGGCCAGGATCGAACTGGCGACCTTAACATATCTCCAAGCTCGCCTGAAGCTATAAGAGTTAAGTGGTAACCACTCCACCACGGGGGCACCGCGCATTTCCGAGACTTGGATCTTTATGAAGGGTGACTTCCAGAGGCCCCCGACGTTTTCACCTCTCATGGATGCTCCCGGGGATGCAAGTTATTCCTGTTGCAACGGAAATGAACATGGCATATCCATGGACTGCGGGCGACACCGTTATTCTCTAGGACTTTGTGGGGTTGATGCAGCATATTGCTGTTGGTCTCGATGCACGCCTATCTCGAGCTTGTCGAGCACGTCACAGCAGCATATAGCAGGTAGCTAGCTGTCATGATGAATGGTCAAGTACTATTCGCCTTGAAATGAATGATGTTAGCGGTGTCGTAAGTCTCGATGGTGCGAGAAGAATAGGGAAATGGCATCAACGGTCGACTGTAGATCAATAGACGTCAGCCACGTCTGACAGCTGACTTGGTTTCATGGCCGAGATGGACTTCCGTGGTCGGACCTTTCCCGATGGCGTTTCTTCGTAGACAATCCATGCACTGCAATATGCTCTTTTAGAAAAGCCTCACCCAGCTTGCTCTCCTTGAGCAGAGTGCTAAAGAAACGATGCTGTTCGCTCACTGACATCCAATACATTCAGGCCAGCGTAGCAATTCACAAACAACCGCTTTCATTCCCAACCCAACACGTTTCTATTCTCATGGAAGAACTGAAAACACGACTCATTGCTCCCGCTATTAACATCCAGAATATAATCCACAGTTTGTACCCAATTCAATATGCCCAAAACTCAGCACTCGGTCGTACAGGCCGCCGGGGGACAGTACCCATGGTTGCATGAGAACGAGCACAACCCACGGTAGCCTTCGCTCAGCTTGGGGAGCTGACAGCCCTCGACTCCCGTCTCAGGCGCTACCTTTACCGTCTTTCCGTGGCTCGTGCACTTGCAAGGTCCGAGGGGGCAGTATCCGTTGGAGCAGGCAAACTTGCACAGGCCCAGGTAGTTTTGCGTTTCTCCGTCGGCCACGGTCCCCTCGATGCAGACGCCTGTCGATGTGGGCTCGGCGCTGGATGTTGTCGTCGTCGATGGCTTCTGGGCTGGCTTCTTCGTCGTCGTCGGTGTCGGGGCTGCGCTTGTCGTCGTCTCGGGGCTGTACGATGTGTCAGCATCACGGTCGTCCTTACTCCAGCTGAGCTGAACGTACATGCTACTTGAGCTTGTAGATGTGCTTGGTGAATCCGAAAGAGCTGCCGCCTCTTTGGCATTGGACTTGTTTCTCGCCGTCACTCCCCCAGCAACGCCACCAGCAACTGCACCTACAACGACGAGGAGGACAATGCCCAGGACTATATAGAACCGCTTCCGACTCATTCCACACATGTACGCCTGTCGCTTCTGAGACGTCATGGTACTCGGGCTCTGCGCTTCGGCGTGTATATCAACCTAGTCTCCTGTTAGTCTTGGCGAGGGTAGGTCGGGGGACGTTGGTCCAACTAACATGATACTTTGCGTCATGGTCATACACTGGCTGCCTGCCTTGTGCGCCATGCGTTACCGGGACGGCCTCGGGGAGATGATCCACATTGACAGCTTCGGGAAGATTGCTATCGTGATCGTAGACCTCGGGCAGCTGGTCAGAGCGCCTGTGCGGGTCGTTATTATAGCCTGTTTCCCATTGTCAGAGCCAGTTCATCATCATTTGATTGAGAGGCTCACCTTGGTGAGCCATGGTCGCGGATAATAGGACCTAGGCACTTGTGCGAATCCGAAAATTAGGCAGGGACCTGAAAAGCACTTGTTATGGAGATTGGGAAAGCAAGCTCAGCGAGCGAGAAAGAGGAATAGAAAGGAGTTCGCGCGAGGCTGTGGGCCCAATTTGAACCAGTTGAACACCCCGGTGCACGAGGTTCATCAATGGAGACCTACAGATTAAACCTATAACAATGCCACTTAAAGAGCATGGACAGGCGGAGAGGCAGCCACAAGTGCGACACGGTAAGACGGATCCCTCTTCCTTTTTTAGTCACTAAATACATGTGAGATCCTTGCTTCGTTTGTACGGCGAATCAGAGGCCCTTGAAGGGCAGGGTTCCGGATCCTATCTACCTGATTTCTGCATTTAGCCACATGGTAGACGTTAGTTCCAATGCAACATCCCCCGGGGTATCGTGTTCCTTCCCAGCAGCATCGTCGACCGGCGGTCTATTTAGGGCGTAGGGCTTGGGGTTGATCAAAATGATTGTGAAGCTCAAAGAGACAAAACTCCGCGGGGAACCTTGCCCGTATTATTCTCTATTGATTCTAGCTCCTTGGCTTCACGCTTTGACGGAGAGAGAACGGAGCTCTTACCGGCCTCTTGGTACACAGGGTGACTGACTGAGCGATTGTGTGCAGGAACAGTAAACAGCGGCTTGCTTCATCGTGTCCCGTATTGTTAAACGTGGACGTTGCAGCTCATTGGGTGTATTGGAAAACTCGACCACCGGTCGTCGACTTGTTAATCCGAGTACATTTCAATATTGTGAGTTTGGCTAGGGAACCTTCTCGCAACCCACTCAGAGAATACGATTCACTACAGGGAGCATTCCATCCTCTGGTTTGTGCTTGAATACGCTCGAAAGGTAGTTTGAGATATATTTTGCACTATCAGACTCTCAATCTGTACTCCCAGAGCGTTAAATCAAAGGGCTGCCACCATGGCGAGGCCATTGCAGTTCCCGATACAACAGCTGGGGCCAGACGGTAGCCTGATGCTCAGGCGACGCCAGAACAATCGGCAAAACATATTCAGGACATACCAGCTCGACAAGGAATCTCTATGATGGAGGGCAAGCTGGGGTAGTACGATGTGATCCCAAGGACTTAGAAAGTATGATAAACTTATCAAGCTCTCTGTTCTATATGGGCAAACTTTGAGATTCATGACTTCAAGCCATGGTGCCGATGATTCGATTTTGATCCACGGTTGGTATCATCTGGGTCAAAAAAGATGAGTACATCATTATGTTTAAGTCGTACCAGCTTTGATACCGTGAAAGCCATAGGGTTGCCGGGGGAAGCAAGGTACTGTAGCTGGCTCACCGAAGGTATAGGCGCACTGACGAATAGAGATGTGTTGATGATATGGCGACAGACTACACGGAAGACACTGAGGAGACCTCATGACTATAAGTGCTTGGACAAAGAGGATGGCTCTGGGCAGGTGATCCAGGATTGACAAACCTGCCGTCCAGCGCTGACCGTGTGCATGAGTATTATATCCTGAAGCACTATGGCTGTCTGGGAATGGAAGAGCTGAGCTGAGCCACACCGTTCATGAATGATGTGAAACAATGTTGTTCGGAACAGAAGACTGGGGAACGAGCACTACTATCGCCTTTCGAGATTGACGACAGGTCTTCTGGTCCATTGGGTCACCACCGGAGTTCACTCATGCTGAGTGGCGAGTTTCACGGTCGGAGCTTCTAGTGTTCTTTGATAGTGCCCGCAGGGATCAGATAGCGACTAACTGGCTTGGCAGAAACGATTGTGGAATTCGGCGTTCTAGACAACCCTACGTACATGAAGCAACTTTATAGCGTCTTCCTCTTCGGCCTCTACGGGGGTGCCAGTTCTCGACAGAGTTCCGCATCAGACCTCATGGCACCCCTTGTGGCAACCACGGAGTTTGCCGCTACAGTAAATATACCCAGTCGCAGTAGGACAGCTTTGGAGGCAATGCTAGAATCGGACCGAAGCTTCCCGTTGCAAGGTGCAAATGCTATCGCTTACCGTAGCATGGAGTGAGACCCTTTAATCGTGGATCTAGCCCGGCGGGTGCCATATTAAAGCTATGCGCCATCGGCCGATAAGGTGAGGCTTTTCAGCGGCCTCTAGCGTTCTGTCCATTATGGGCCAAGACCTGACCAACAAGGTCGGTGCTAGTTGGGATTACACCAGTCACTCACGCCGGCACGCCGGTACGGTATGTAATACCTTGTCGAGGCGGTTCAGGGGTGCTCGCACGGGAGATTCCGGCTGGGCAAGAGTGTCGAAGGATCGAGTGCCCGATCAACTGGTCCTAGTCACGCCGAGTACCGTGGCCGTTCTACCATGCTACAAGTACCCGGAACGCATGATCGGATCAGGGTCAAATCAAGGGATCCTTTCAGTATGCGAGATACTACAGTAAGCATGCCAATACAAGCTTTTTTCGTTCTCATATCAAAGGGGAAAAGCTCTTGACCACAGTAAGCAAGAACAAGTCCAGGTATCCGCACAGATGGAACCAGAACTGCTAAGGAAACCGTTAGCTTGGAAACCAGTGACAGCTAAACCTGTCAGAAGAGTGCTAGTTCGACTTGTGGGGATGTGTCTCAGTGGAGTCGAGCAAAGTCGTCGTTTGTTCTTTCAAAACTAGGTTCAATTCTAACTCAAGTACCAGTCCAGGAGTGGACCATTCCGTACGGAATATTGGAGGGTAAGCTTAAAAACAACATTACAGCTGGCATCCGGCCGGTGTGGCCAACAATGCCGTGATGGAGGGAAAGACAACATGAATAGTTCAGTCGTTGGTAGTGGCGAGACTCTTGCCGACGAGGGGCCCGATGATGTGCAGGCGTTGCCAATCAATCAGTCGGAGGATTCTTTAGACTCTTGGCGCTTGCTGACACACTGATTGCGAAGAGGCTTGATGTTCCAATTCCGAGTGGTCCGATCGTAGGGTATGAGTGGGTGACAGGTCGGACAATATCCCAATGCCTACAGATTAAGCAAACTACTCTGTATACCCACGCTAGATGCAAGGAGAAGAACATGCTCCCATGCCTACGCATACACACTACCTAATCCGTACTGGCAAAGGCGATGGCGTGTCAACCATGTCAGTGTGTAGCAGTCAATGGACACTGCTTCCCTCCTAGTGCCATCCAAGCGCCACTCGATGGGCCTCCGCCACGAGGATGAGAATCCCTCCATGTAACCAAGGACGAAGCACCCGCACCGACATCTTATCAATCAGTACTAGCTGCGGTCCACCAACACGAGACTCATACCACTAACGGCGGCGCCGTCGAGGCAGCAGTAAATCGCTGCAGCGAACCCGGTCGTGTGATGGCAAATTTTCGGCGGGTTTGCTCCAGTTGCTCCAAGTTACTCGACTGCTCACACGATTCGATCATTTCGATCATGATCGTCGCTGGGCAGGGGGTCCCACCGCGACCTTTGTCGGGTCCATACATAAACCCTTGAGTCTGCAGCTTTGTGGTTGCCTTCCCTTGCACTTCACCATTCTCTTCTATATCGCCAAAGTTACGTTGACTTGCAGATCGGAGGTAGAAATGGAGGCTCACCAGGGTCAGAAAGAGTGGCCTACGGCCACCGCTGAGTCGCGACCAGAAAGCATCAACGAGAAGAGGATGGCCACGGTCGACGAGACGAACATGGATGACAAGGCTCCCAACAAGGAGTCTCTCACAGAAACTGGGGGTTATCGCGGTATCGAGAAGATGGAGGCCATGACACACAACTGGACGAAGCCCTGGCTCATCGCCGCCTTTATCCTGTAAGTGACGAGTCCTCCAACGCAGCGCGCATCAAGGAGCGCCTCTTTATGCTAACCTCTCGATACCCGCAGTGTCTGGCTCGTCTTCTTTACCGACTCGATGCAGCAGCAGATCGCCAATCCCTTGCTTCCATATGTCACCAGCGCATTTGCGTCCCATGGTCTCATGCCCGCTGCCAACATTGTTGCCAACATTGTTGGCGGAGTGAGCAAGCTGCCTCTTGCGCGCATCATTGATGTAATCGGCCGACCGCAGGGTCTTCTCATCATGCTCATTAGCGTCATTGTCGGCATGTTCCCGCGCTCGTCTTTGGAAACACAACCTCCGTACAAGGACTAACAGACCTTCCTTCCAGCTCTTATTCTCATGGCCACCTGCAAGAGTGTGCAGACGTATGCCGCCGGCCAGGTCTTCTTCTGGACAGGCATGAATGGCATCGCCTACGTACTCAACGTCTTTCTTGCCGATACGACGACACTCAAGAACCGCATGATTCTCTTTGGCTTCACTACGACTCCCTACATCTCCAATACCTTTGCCGGACCCAAGATTGCGCAAGAATTCCTCGACCACAGCACCTGGCGCTGGGCCTTTGGCTCGTTCGCCATCATCATCCCGGTCGTGGTGTTGCCGTTGATCATCCTTCTTTGGGTCCAGACGCGCCGGGCCATGGCCAAGGGTCTGTACGTCAAGGAGAAGTCGAACCGAACAGTTCTCGAATCAATCAAGTACTGGGTTATCGAGATGGATGTCATGGGAATCCTCATCCTCGTTGCTGGCTTCTCGCTCTTCTTGCTGCCGTTCAGCATTGCCGCTATGCAGCCTCATGGGTGGAAGGAGCCTCGAATCATTGCCATGTTTATCATTGGTGGGCTGTGCATTGTTGGGTTTCCCTTCTATGAGAAATATGTTGCACCTCGATCCTTTATTCCTTGGGAAATGTTCAAGGACCGCAACGTTATTGCGGCTTGCCTACTCGGTGGAAACATGTGGATCAGTTTCTAGTAAGTCCGGACACACTGCTCAACATCAATTCTCCGCTAACGTTGCCCAAAGCTGCTTCAAGCTGCAGTTTTCGTCTTTCCTCCAGGTAGTCTGGGACATCAGTGTTACCAAGGCCGGTCACATTGGCAATATTTACAACATTGTCAGTTGCTTTTGGGCAGTGCCCGTTGGCTTGTGAGTTTTCGATTCATGCCTGGTTGTCCTTGTGCTGAAGCTAACGTGCCGGAAAGCCTCATCCGTAAGACTGATCGATACAAGTGGCTTGGCATGGCGGCGATTCCACTTCAGATGCTCACGACAGGCCTCATGATCTACTTTCGCCAGCCTAACAAGAACATTGGGTTCGTCATCATGTGCGAAGTGCTTGGCTCCTTTGCGGGTGGAACCCTTGTCGTCGTCGAGCAGATCTCCGTCATGGCATCGGTCCCGCACCGTGACGTCGCCGTAGGCCTCGCTCTTCTGGCTCTCGTCACCAGTGTTGGCGGTGCCATTGGTCAGGCCATCAGCGGTGCCATCTGGACCAACCTGATGCCGAAGAAGATGGCCAAGTACCTACCCGATGAGCTCAAGGCAGAGGCAGCAGCCATCTATGGTGACTTGAAGAGGCAACTGGCCTATCCTGTGGGAACCCCTGCTCGTGATGCCATTATCAAGGCATATGGCGAGACTCAGAAGATTATGATAATTGCTTCTCTCGTAGCTTTGTGCGGTTCGGCGGTGTGGGTCGCCTTGTTGAAGAACCACCGGTTGAGCAACCGTGAGCAGACTAAGGGACTGCTCTTCTAGACTTTTGGCTACATAAGATTGAAGCTTAAAATTGATAAATATTGATCGAGTCTCTATCACAAATTTGCACCGTACAAAGAGCCAGCCAGGGAACCAACTATCTATATGCCAAGGTCAGTTACTGATCTGATTTCGACCAGCAGCATTCTCTCTACACAAAGACTCTAAACTGTCTATTGAGGCCGCAGAAAAAAAAAAGAGAGGAGTATCCGCTGGATACTGTGACAGATGTATGCAACGCAAAAAGGAAGGTGTTGACGGAATCTAACCGACGAGTTGGACGAACAGGGAATCGAACCCTGGACCACTCCCAATGATTATTCTGGATGGGAACCCAGAAGGCGAATCATGCTAAGGGAGTATTATACCACTAAACCATTCGCCCGAATGTGTTATGTAAGCGTTCGTCAAGCTACTTTAAGAGTCTGGAGAGACACTCTTGGCCGTACGCTCGAACAAAATCGGATCAATCCGCTGAGGGAATAACACAACACTTATCTTGAATATTGTCGAATTCCTAGTTTCAAGAGCAAAAGTGATATCGCGTCATGTTAGAGCCCACTCGATCGTGGGGTCGATATGTCTCTTAAAGGAGACTTGAGAACACTTCTTCAAGCGTGCTGGCACACATCTAGTGGAAACATAATGTTCTCGAGTCTGTGTATTAAACCACTCAGTATATGAGCAGTTGGTATATCGTTTCATTCTCAAATCTATTGAATCCATAGTTCATTTTGAAGCAAATACTCGCAGTTCGTGTCGATGTTCGTGCCAAAGATCGCTTAAGTCCCAAACATTGCCAACTAGTTCAGTGGCTCTGACTAGAATGCCCGAGAAGATTCAGTTGGTGTTACAATCTTCTCGTTGGCGCGATCAGAATCGTCGCGGGGTGACTCATTTTCCGTACGACGGGCCTTCTTCTTACGGATGAGGTCGTCGACGTATCGGACAATAGCCAAAGTGACGCCCACTGCGATGACGGCAATGTTGATGCTGAAACCTCTTCGGTACTTTGGCTTATCGTCTGATCGGAAGATCTGTGCACCGTAGATACCAGCGATATTTGCACCCATGATAACCCTGTAATGGAGCAATGATTAGCGTCAAAGTCAATCATTTTGGTCGTCACAAGGAAGCCTTACATGGCCATGGCGAGCGCTCTCTGTTCAGAGTCGTCACAAGCAAGAGACATCCAAGCGATGTTGAGCGGGTGAGAAAATGTTCCAAAGGTCTGCGTCCAGACAACGCCGAAATACTTTGCGCCCTTGGAGTTGAGCTCTGTGAAGATACGGTTGAAGATGTAACCGAGTAAGTGCATGCTTAGACCGGCGATGACGGTCTCGCCGCGCTTGGTACTGCATCATCCATCGTTAGCTCCAGGTCTTGTACGGAGCGCATTGGGAACTTTGGGGACTTACAAATGATCGGAAACGTAGCTGAACGTCCAGGACACGGGAATCTGTAGGAAGAGACCAACCGAAGCCAGGGCGTTGCTGGTAAGTGCACCAAAGCCAAAGCTTCGCACAATGGAAGGAGAGTATGTGTCAAAGGCACGCTGAGGGCCGTTGTTGGCGAGGGTGATGAAGAAGTGCACCCAAAGACGCCAGCTCAAGAACTGTGCATACGACGTTAGCAAGGCTCAATAACCCGAGTGATGAGAGCGAGTAGGAAGCTTACCGCTCGTCCGAAAGCATCCAATCCAATCTTTTTCTTCTTCTTGCCCTTCATCGGGTCGTCGATGAGGACGCGAGACTGGAGGATGTGAAGTTCTCTCTCGGTAAAGAACTTGTATCTTGGCAAGAAGAGACTGCGGGGGTGCTTGAATGAGTCTGGTAGGCAAAAGCCCAGGACGAAGCCGCTGAGGATGGTGAAGCCACCCATGAGGACAAAGAGCCAAAACCACCCTGCCTTGTCACCAACGCCGCGCATGTGCAGGATGCCGTAAGCCAGGAGCTTGGACGAGGCCTGACCAAATTGGTTACCAAAGTAGAAGAACATGACGCGCTTTGCCGTCTCCTTGCGGGTATACCAAGTCGACAGGGTCCAAAGGCCGCCGGGAATGAAACCCGACTCGGTGATGCCGAGCAAGAAGCGCGTGGCAATGAAGGAGCCGTAGTTGTTCTGGAAGGCCTGGAATGTGCTGACGGTGCCGAAGAGGAAGAGCTGGAGGGTGAGCCACTTGCCGGGGCCGACGCGGTAGAGAATCATGTTGGAAGGGATCTCGAAGAGGACGATGCCGAGTGACAGCATCTGCTGGCCGACGTTGAACTGGTTTTGGGAGATGCCCACATCCTCCATGAATCTGTCGGTGATGGCATTGGCAATGTTACCACGATCGAGTTCTGAAGAGGTGTCGAGCATTAGTGTGGAACGAAGCAGAGATGGAGGTGTAGCACATACGCAGACAGAAGAAGCCGAGAGTCAGTAATGGCATAATGATAAAGTCGAGCCTAGAGTGGTGGTCTGGTCAGTCGGCGGTCGTGCTAGAGGGACGGCCTTTGCACGTACTTTCTCTTCGCCTTCGCCTCTTCTTCTTTGGTCCAGTCGGGAGTCCATGTGAGAGCCTCCTCGTCATCCCTCACAGAGGGAGACCCAGTAGGTGAGTGAGAAGGCTTGACGTCCATTGTCGGATGAACAGAGAGTTGCTTCTGGAGGGACTCTCAGGAAGCGTGGCCTTGTCATGTGTGCAATTGACCGGGCCATCGGCGTCTCTTTAAATCGCCTCTGGCCAAATCGGAGTATCGCTCAGTCAGACAAGCGAGCCAAGAAGCGTAGCCCGTATAGTCGGTCTCGGCGCATGGTGGAATGGCAACATTTGAGCACGCAATCATCCTCTTCTGGCACATTGATAGGACATCAGCTACTAGCGCCATCGTCTGCGCGATAATAGTGGCGGTCCGGGACTTCCAGTGGGGTGGGACAACCCAGCAGTAACCTTAAAAGCCTTAAATGAAGCTTAAGATGTACCCTTCTCCCCGACCTCAGCGCACTCCCCGTCCAACTCCCCGTCGCCTGCGTATGGAACGTGGGAAGTGGCGCCAGGGTTGCACCAAGGGGCGCCTGCAAGCATCTTGCCGAGGGTGGGGAGCTTGCTTGTGTGGTTCGTTGGCCCTCGAGGCGGGAGCCCAGGACTAGGGCACACACATGGCTCCCCGTCTTCACATGACAGTTCAGCTGGAGGCGTTGGCGGTTGAGAGCTCATCGGGAGGCGGGATGGATGATATGCTCTCGCCTGGGGCTGAGCTTCGCGGCGTTCTAGTCGCGGTGAGGAACATGTAGCGTTGGGTCTCGAAAGATTTGCCAGCGTCAGCCCCGGGCTATGCGCCATCAACCCCCGGCATGCTGATGAGACAAGAGATTCGCTGGTGCCATCACCAGCAAGGCCTATTGGTGGGGCTCCAGATGTCGTGATAATGCCAAGGATGTTCCGTTGGTGGCTAACTGGATTGAGCTGGGACCAATGGTCTCGAGCTCGAGTCTCGACGAGGGCGCTATAATGGATTTGCCGAAAGGCCGCGGGGACTCGAGAATCTGTTCACTTGTTCTCACAGGCAATGGTTTAGAGGTTGGTCAACGTTCTACGGATCGCTTCGCAGGGATTGGAAGTATGGTGTCTGCATATAAGGATGGATATCTGTCCGTGCTGCGAATTTCAAGGTTCCAGCCGGATGTCGGTGGTCCCCCATCTTGCCGGGAAATTCCCCAGTCATCAACAGGCCTGGTCACCCCCAACGAGAAGTACATACATATCTGCATGGATATTGAGGCGGCAAGGGTTCAAGCTCTGAAGCACACATACGATCAAACTCCAACATAAAGGTCAGCAAGGGACCAAAGCCACTAATAAGGCTGTTAGCGCTCTGGTTCACCTGGGCAAGCCGAATTGACGGATCCTCGGCTTTGATTGCTTCATGAGATACCGACGCACTCCCAGGCCAGGTCAAGGGTGCATGACGTGCTACTCCGGCTGAACCTGGCCTACATCTAGGGCAGAGTCTGGAAGACATAGCCATGGCCTAGGCCCGTCTGTGGCTTTTGTGTGAATGTCATTTACTGACGATGCTCTACTTTCTAGAGGGCCCCGTCGCGTGACACAGTCTATCACACGCTCACCACTCGATGTATCTACAGGGGGATGTTTGCAAGAAAGAAGCAATGAAATTGTCACCAACAGCTTTCATGCAATTCGTCAAGTTGACGTGCCAGCCAAGCTATTGTCTGGAGCCCACCAACTGTCCGTCCGGGATTGGTGATGACCGAACATCCAGTTAAGCTGCAGCCAGGTTTCCCTCACCTAATCAAAGAGGTGATTGGCCCCTTGTATGATGCCAGCTACTTCAGACGATCTCCCCCCCCAACTCTCCTCTTGGTTCTTCATTTCGTGATTTTGCCACCGGTCCGCCTTAACCAAATCTGTTCCCTAGTGCTGAAATCCAAGACTATGCCATCCCGTATGTCGATCAGACAATCATATGGTGTGGTCGATTGTGGTGGCCAAGTACACTTTCTTTGCCATTGGATCCATCGATCGCCCAGACGATTGCGGAATGTCTAGTCTGCCATTTGGCTGATCCCAAGTATCACTCGTTTGTCCTAATTCTCTGCCGAGATAGTTGGCGGCGGACTTGATTTACCGGACAGAAGTTTGGATCTTGCACGAGAAGATCCAGCTATGTGAAAAGTTATAAGTTAGTTCGCGTTATAACTGGTGCCATCTATCAGATCCCCATGGTAAAAGCTTATAGGCCTCGGGCATGAGACAGAACATTTGAAAGTGACATGACGACTTGGTTTGCCACCAAGGGTACATTTCCGTCAACGCATCATGCTGTATTCCGTGACATCGATATTTCAGCAGCTGTCCATGGAATTTCGATGCACGTGTTGTTGAGCTTGTTATAATTGTCCTGGTACAGATGATGCTGCTCGTACGCCAGATGATCCAAGACAACGGCCAAAAGCCGTTGAACTAAGTTTCGAATGCCTTCTTACTATGATCAATGCAGTGTGAGACAAGCTCGTCGCTGGGGTCTGTTGGAGAAATACTTAGGGTAGGGAGGCATGGTGAACAAGTGATTGATTGAGCCCTCAGAACTGACAATGTCAGAGACAGCTTGGTTGTATTTATTATACTGGAATAACAAGCCCGTTCGCCAAGAAAGTCGGCTTCCGTAGCTCAGTTGGTTAGAGCTTCGTACTAATACTTCCTCTTGAAAGCATTGGTGATGCGAAGGTCGCAGGTTCAAGCCCTGCCGGGAGCACATGTTGTCTCACGATGCCTACTTTCATTTTTGATCTCTCTTCTTTTCTTTTGGCGGACTATGTTGTTCTTTTTAATTACATGAACAGTCGTACGCTATCAGATGGATGAGATGACATGTTCAAAAACTGCCAGAGCTCTGAATCCTTACCGAACTCTTGGCTTTCGATCACCGTCCGCTTCTTCTCCACCCCCGCACGAGAAGCGACAACCTTATCACAGGGCTCACTGCTAAAAATGACCCAGGAACACTCTTGCTTCTCGGTTTACTCATTGGTCGTCACAATCGTGGTCTTATGTTTGTCTGTTCTGTGCTACCGAATTAAGGAATTGTACGAACCATCACGCTTATCTTGATGCCATGAACCGCCCTCTTATTTTCTACGGCGCCATCGTTCATGCGTCAACACCTACAACCTTGGAGCTGGTCGAGAATGGTGTGCTTCTCGTCGATGCTGATGGTCGAATATCTGCCTTTTACGCCGATGCTGATAACTTCAATGATATGACGTCGCATATACCGGACAATGTTCAAGTTCACAAGATTCCACCAGGCGACTTTCTCATCCCGGGCTTTGTTGATACGCACAACCACGCTCCCCAATGGTCGATGCGTGGACTGGGACAAGGACTCCATATCTTGGATTGGCTTGAGAAGGTGACGTTCCCACACGAAGCGCGTTGCGCAGATCCGTTATACGCCCGAAGAATATACAATAGCTGCGTTGATGGCTTTCTCCGTCAGGGTGTCACAACAGCGTCCTATTATGGCTCGAAACATATCGAGGCAACTCGTATATTGGCAAATGTCTGCCTCGCCAAGGGCCAGCGAGCGCTTGTCGGAAAATGTAACATGGATCGCAATGCACCCGACTTTCTGAGGGACGAGTCAGCCGCCATGTCGTTAAGGGAAACTGAGGAATGCATAGGGCATATTGCCTCGATTGACCCTGAGGGCGCGTTGATCAGGTCGGTCTTGACGCCAAGGTTTGCCATCTGTTGCACACGGGAACTATTGCAAGGACTTGGCAGACTGGCCTTGCACAATCCTCGTCTAGCGGTACAAACACACTTCAACGAAGCCCAACAGGAGATTCAGGCTACAAGAAGTCTTTTCCCTGAGTTTGAGAGTGAGGCAGACTTGTACGAAAGCTTCGGACTGATGAACGACAACACAATCTTGGCACACTGCACGCACATGACCGAGTACGACATGGACAGAGTCAAAGCGCTCAAGTGCGGTGTTGCCCACTGTCCCATTTCCAACATGACAGTTGGCGGCGGCTTCATGGTCGCTTCGATTCGAGACTTCCTCCGAAGAGGCGTCAAGGTCGGCCTTGGGACGGACAGTGGCGGCGGATTCTCTTCCAGCATGCTCGACACTATCCGTCAGGCCATGATTGCTTCAAACGCCCGAGAAGTGCTTTCAGGGGGTAAAGACAAGGCCCTTTCGATTGCCGAGGTCTTTGGTCTTGCGACGTTGGGCGGCGCAGACGTCTGCGGCCTTGGAGATGAGATTGGAAATTTCATGGTGGGCAAGCAGTTTGATGCTTGCTGGGTGAGCTCTAATGCGGATGGGATCATGACGATGCGAGAGGAGGGCGATAGTCTTCAAACTTGCTTTGAGAAGTTTATCATGACTGGCGACGATAGGAACATTGCACGGGTCTATGTGCGTGGACGCATGGTGAAAGGGCAATAAGCTGAGAGGGAGGCTGCAGGGTTACTTGTCTCATAGAAGCGATCCACCTTGGAGGGATATCTCGAATACCGCAAGACTATGAGTCCGGCTATTTTCATGAGTGCCTGCAGCAGAAGTGAGAGTCTTCCAAGAGATGAGAACAGGGTATCCACTCAAGTGCACTCATCATACGGAACGTGATGTTGAGCGGGTCAGAGCAAGCCCGATTGAGAGAGACTACCGAGCAATATCTCAAGTGCCGACGGAGCCAAGTCTTTTCCATGCAGCACCCAATTCATCTTCTTGGCCTCCGATAGCAAGGATAAGCCTCCCTGAACCTGACTTCCAGTGCGCTCACGCTAATCTAGACCAGCTTCAAGAGTCCCAACTCCCAACTCCCAACCAGCCCCCCATTCATTCCTCCGTAAAGGGATGCAGCTCCGCAACCCATGACCTATCCGCTTTAGCGCCGGGTCAATCGGAGAGTTTGGAGGGCTCCGCTAGTCTTAGGCAGCAGCCATTCCAATGCTACAGTACAGATTAGGGTGTCATGACATGCGAGCAAGACGGGGTCGCGCTGTGTAGTGTGTTATCTGGGTTCAGTCCATTTGTACTCTATGCTCGGTGAGGAGAGACGAAGGAGTCTTTGAACGAAAAGAATGATTTGGCTTTTGGGCTGGAGATTAGGACGAGACATGTCTCTGTTGAGTGGAATCGTGGGGTTCTGCTCGGATACCTCCCACCTCGACTTTATCCCCAAACCCCATATGAAGGAGATGATTATAAACAAGGTCAAATATTAAAGTGAAACCATCTCCGTGACAACCCGGGAAACTACATGGGGAAACCCGAGAAGCTCTACGCTAGACCCGAAGGCCATCATACCTGACGTCGACAAGGCTCCATCTTGTCCAATTTGTCGCAGTGTAGGGTTGGAGGGATCCACCTAGAATCTACTCCAACTCTTCGTCTCCGACGCTGATTTGTGCGCATATACAGATCACCTTGGTATGCACTTGTTTGTCGGCCCATTGATCCTTCGGCCGGTAGTTGGGCACGGACGGTGGGTGGGGTTTGGATCGACGACTCCGCGAAGAAACTTGCTGCTCTCCAAAGGCTTTCCATGCACGAGGATCAATTGACTCCGCTTTCCCTTGAGGATCATTTGGCACGGCACTGCAATGAGACTTTTATGACTGAAACGGGAACCGGCAGAGTTCGGTAACAGCATCGCTTATAATGGCTCTCTTTGCCTTGATTGCTTCCACATCGCCAGGTGTTGTATCTATATATGAGCGAGGGTGATCCCAACTCTTTCTGAAACTAGGTTGTGGTCTCTCCAAGTTCTACCTTCAATTCCCCGTTGGTTTCTGAATACCACTTTGTCGTAACCAAAAAAAGATGGAGCGCCTCAAGGGGTTCAATGTGGCCAACCACCTCGAGAAGCGCCAGCTTCTTATTGCCATCAACTGCATCGCTGCTCTTTCCATCTTCTTCTTTGGCTACGATCAAGGTACGGTCCATGCTTAGCTAAAACGTTGTGCTGAGTCTGGCCCTAACCTTTGAATCTCAGGTATGATGGGCGGTGTGAACAATGCCAAGCACTACATCGATCTCATGGGATGGGGATATGTCAATGATGAAGGCACTCCCGTTGTTACCAACAGCCTGCTGCAAGGCGGTATTGTCTCTGTCTACTACCTCGGCACTCTATTTGGCTGTCTTTTTGGCGGCTGGATTGGCGACAAGATTGGCAGGATCAAAACCATTGCCGTCGGCACTGTCTGGGCCATTGTGGGAGCCTGCCTTCAATGCTCGGCTATGAACAGCAACTGGATGATTTGTTGTAAGTTGAAGAGATAGGCGGTGCCTCGATCGTCAATAGGAGCTTGCTAACACCTGGCCCACATAGCTCGTGCTGTCAACGGTATCGGTACCGGCGTGCTGAATGCAATTGTACCAGTGTACGTGTGGAAACCTGCCAGACCAAGCGTACTCCAGTATCATAATAGCTGACTTGTTACAGTTGGGCAACCGAGACGGCAGAACACACCAGTCGCGGTCAGTTCATTGCCATTGAGTTTACTCTCAACATATTTGGTGTCGTTGTTGCCTACTGGCTCGAGTACGGCCTTTCTCGCATTGGCGATGGCAGTTCTGCCTTTAGATGGAGATTCCCTGTAGCCTTCCAGATCATCCCTCTCATCGCTCTTCTTGTACTGGTCTGGTTCTTCCCCGAGTCCCCTAGATGGTTGGTCAAGATGGGCCGAGACGACGAGGCTCGCTTCATCTTGCGCCGTCTTCGTGGCTCCGAGGGAGCTGATGCTATTCGTGCCGAAGCCGAGTTCAACGACATCCAAGCCATTGCTGAACTGGAGAACAAAGAATCCAAGCAGAACTCGTATTTCCATATGCTGTTTGGCATTGGTTCTGGGGAACTTCATACTGGCCGCCGTGTGCAGCTTGTCGTCTGGCTACAGATTCTCCAAGAATGGGTCGGTATTGCTGGTGTTACCGGTAAGTCATTCCCACTGAAATTCTGTTCTTCTGGAAATTATCTGACCGAAGGTGAATACAGTCTATGCGCCTACGATTTTCCGACTTGCTGGCTTCAGTTCCGAGAAAAGCCAGTGGATCAGCGGCCTGAACAACATTTTCTACATGTTCGCCACTCTCATCTGCGTGTTCACCCTCGATCGTATCGGCCGAAGATGGACTCTCTATTGGGGCGCCATGGGCCAGGGAATTGCCATGTTTCTTGCCGCTGCCTTTTCCAAACTTGGCCAGGATGCCCGCGAGAGTGGAAACGTGGATAAGGCCAACTCCTATGGTGCTGCCGCGGCGTCCTTTGTCTTCATCTTCACCTCCGTCTTTGGCGCAACCTGGCTGACGGTTCCATGGCTTTACCCTGCCGAGATTTTCCCCCTCCAGGTCCGCGCCAAGGGTAACGCTTGGGGTGTGGTAGGATGGAGTATCGGCAACGGCTGGCTGACATTGCTATGCCCAGTTATGTTCGACAAGATTGGCGAGAACACGCTGCACATCTTTGGCGCATGCAATATGATTGCCATTCCCATTGTATGGGCGTTTTATCCCGAGAGCAACCAGCGAACCTTGGAAGAGATGGACCTGCTTTTTGCTGCCCCCACACCTTGGACTTGGGATGCCGAGAAAACCTTTGCGAGACTCAAGGCTGAGCGGCCGGAGCTAACGAATGTCAACGGGCTCGGGAAAAAGGATGTTGAAGATGCCGTCATGCCTACTCCAGTACACTGAATAGTGGAGTTGTGCTTTGCTCAAGGGGCATTTACGGAGCTGACTTAGCTGGGACAAATTTCTTAATATCGAACCAACAACGCGGCATTGCGATTGCAGCATATATGAAGAACTGGCGTCTTCGCTTCTAACTAACATTCAATTGATTAACGATACCTATAAGATCGAACCGAAGAATTGCACCTTAGTCATTACCGGGCGAGGAATTCAGTCGGTGGCCAACACACAGCAGTGCAATGCCAATACTGTTCCTGCTATGTACACGTATTCCATATGATCATCGCGAAAATGCCACAGGCACGCCTGTTTCTCCCGTCAATGTTGCATAGTATGTACTTGCGCATCATTTCGCAACGACTGAGAACATTGCGGTAGGCGAGACGGGCAGAAGAAACTCTTGGTTGGCTAATTGTTGGCATGTTACTGGTTATTCCTGTCCCACCGTCTCACGGTGCTACCCATCGGCCCGCACATTAGTCTCAGTCTAGTGCTAGTGTCCGTCCAAACAATAAGGCGCTTTGACCTGTTACTTGTGTTGGCTTCATGAGGATCAACTCTACTCTGGACAAGCCTGGAAGCCTAAGCCAGACTACTATTGCACTATACCTGCAAAGTCGGCTACGACAACTTGCATCACCCGCCCGAGTTCCACAAGCCAGACTCAACAGCAGGAAAGCGTTGCACATCCCTGCCATATCGAGACAGTACAGGGTGCATGGGCGGACAGACGGGAAGATCCCTACTGCATGAGTGTGTGTAGCTGAGTGCCGTGTATGTCTTACAAGTGAGACAACGGGACATAGGCGGCACATTTGACGTAGCCAGCCAGCCATCCATTCAGCAAACTCCTTTAAGGTGGTCATCTCCTATCCGTGGCCACCTTCTTGCCTTCCTCTTCTTCTTCTTCTTCTTCTTCCGGGTGGTGTATCGCATACAGTGACCGAACACCATGACGACACCCATCCCCCAACCACCAGGTCTCCCCATCTTGGGCAACATCCGCGATGTCAACCCGAACAACACCTGGACTTCGCTCAAGACGTTAGCTGAAAAGTATGGTGAGATCTTCAAGATAAAGGTCTTTAACAAAACCATCGTCTTCGTCGCCAGCGCCGCTCTTGCCGAGGAACTTTGCGACGAGAAACGGTTTCGGAAATTCGTGGGCGGCCCCATTGTCGAGATTCGCTACGCAGTCAACAACTCGCTATTCACAGCCTTCCACCACGAGGAAAGCTGGGGGATCCACCACCGTATCATCGCGCCCACTCTGAGCACCGATGCCGTCGCCGCCATTGGGTTCGACGACATGAACAAGACGACGACTGAGCTCATAGAGAAGTGGAAAGGTCTGGGAGTCAACAACAAGGTATCTGCAATCGATGAGCTCAATCGACTCAATCTAGAGGCCACTGTCTCGGTTCTCTACGGTCAGAAGCTCAACTGCCTCGAGGGTCCTGCCCACCCCATGCTCCAAGCCATGGAGGATTCCACGTCCGAGGCTGTCAAGCGCCCAAACCGACCAGGTATCCTCAATTGGCTGCTCTATGGAAGCAAGTTCAAGTCGGCCACCAAGATTATGCGTTCATTTGCAGCCGAAGTGGTACAGAATCGCAAGAACAATCCTACCGATCGCAAGGACTGTCTTGCTGCCCTCATTGATGGCAAGGATCCCGAGACTGGCGAACGGCTGACGGATTCCCAAGTCATTGATGAAATAGTCACGATGCCGATCGGTAGCAGCACTGCACCATGTGTCATCTCTACCGGCATCTACTACATGCTCAAAAACCCGCACGTAATTGCCAATGCCCGGAAGGAGCTCGACGCCGTGGTCGGGCCCACCGAGTTGACGCATGCGCACATTCATCAGCTTCCTTACATTGAGGGAATCGTTCGCGAGTCTCTTCGTCTATCCTTTGCGGCCCCTGGATTCAACATTGAGCCTGTGCCGAGCGAGGATAAGGGGCCCGTGTTCCTCGGTGGCGGAAAGTACGAGGTCGCTCATGATCAGAAGCTGATTCTGGTCCTCGCAGGCGTCAACCGGGATCCCAATGTCTTTGAAGACCCCCTGGCATTCCGTCCCGAGAGAATGGTGGGCGAGGCCTACGAGAAGCTACCTCCTGGAGTCAAGAAGGGATTTGGAAATGGGAAGAGGGAGTGCATCGGAAAGCACTACGCCTGGCTGTGGCTCATGGTAGTAATGGCTAGATTGATGAAGGAAGTCGATTTTGAAATGGCGAATCCCAGATATGAGCTTCACCAAGATGGCTGGTTCAATCTTCGCCCTGTTGATTTCTTTGTGGGTGTTAAGGCAAGAGCTGCTTAACGTATGGACAAGCCAACGGTGATTCCACGTCAAGTGCTTGAGATACTTCATAGCTTAGCTTCCTACTCTATTCCATAGCTCTCGGTCTTTTGAACGAACTTGCACATTGGCACATCGCACTCATGCGAGACCTGGTCCCATATGCTGCAATTGTGTACTACGGCCGTCTGGCCACCTTATAGTCTTGCCTCGGTTTATTCACGATCATCACAGTATAGGAACAAGCCTATAGCGTGCCCTACGACACTTATACCCGCATCGAAAGTCTTCCACGACATGGTGAATTATAATAATCACAGGGGATCCGAGAACGAGCCCAAAGCGTCTTCTCCTGATAAGCCAACGTAGATGGCGAATAACTCGAGTTATATGGAAGTAATGGTATTTGGGACCGAGAACAAAGAGATCGTAAGTGGAACGCCGGGGCCTGGTGCTCAAACCGGCTCAAACAGCTGGGAGAGAGAACAGCCAAGGTTCGGGCGGAGTAAACTGCCGGTTCCACAGTGATGATGGAAGATTGAATTCTCAAGCAATGACAGACTTTTGATTCGCAAGTTTATTTATGCTGATTTTTGACATTTTCACGTATTGCCTCAATGTCAACGTTCGTTTCCAACGGGAGTTGTGCACTGCCATACCAGTCGATGACAACTCCAAGGCTTCAGCTTGTCATGTGGCCCGCTTCATAACCCCTCAGGGCTTGTGTTATCCGTGTTCTCCTCCGCATCATCAATAAGTACACTTTGAGGTGGAGGAAAACGTGAGAACATGAGAACTCCCATTGCTAGAACAGCGATCGCCTGCAGTGGGTGTCAGATCTCGTGGTGCAAGGAACTGGACTTTGGTTGGGGACTTACTGCGTTGCAGAAGAAGGTAGCATAAGCCTTGCCGATTCCGGCCAAGCTTGCAAAGATGAATCCAAATAGGCCCTGAGTTGCCAATCTTGCAATGTTTTCGACAAGGGTAACTGCATTGAGGGCATCTGCGCGCTGCGATCTGGGACACATGTCGGTAATGACCCCCTTTGCCGCTGGTGCTGATCCTGAACCAAATGGCAGGAGAAAGGTAGCTAAAGAAAAATGGGTCATCAGATGCATTCACAAGAGTCTTGCTCTGCACTTCTCAACTTACCAAGGTAAATGTGCCATCGTTGCGTCGCGAATGCTGTTACCGCTGTCAGAGCACCGTCAACGAGGAGACTCCATCTCAGGAATATCAGGTCAAAGTGAGATCCTTCCAAGTCATTTCCAACTTTGGGTGACTCATTGGGCTCCTCAGCCACTTGTTCGCCCATCGTGGCATCGAAGTCCCCAGGCGCTGTAGGTAATTGCGAAGTAGCTGTTCCCTCATTATCTGGTTCCGGCAGCTGAGGTGAAAACCACCTCCGCCCTGCAGTAATGAATGGAGGAAAGATAAAAAGAAGAAAGAGTCCTCTCATGAGAGCAAAGCCGGCCATCAGCCATCCGTTGTCGGCCTGGTTAAAGTCGAACGCAGCCGTAGCGTACATTTGAATAAGAAGTGGTGCGTACCCAGTCGCAAGCTATTGAGTGGTCAGCATTTCTCAAACCGACCCAAGCCACTTGAGCGAGTCAACCCACCACGCCGAGGAATATACCACAGCAGAGGAACAAAACGCCGTAATGTTTCTTCACAATACCGTTGCTGAGTCGCAGTCGTTGCGGGACTAGGACCCTCAGTGGTGCGAGGAAACCAGAACCGCCCTTTTCGCCTGGGTCCTTGCCGTCTACCAAGGATTCTGGAGATATATAAGGTAATGTTAAGCGTGCATAGATTCCGGCTAGGATGAATGAAACAAAGGCAACATCAAAAGGTGCCCTAATGTCGATCGCGTCGCCGAGCATGCCGCCAGCTTCATAGGGGTCAATATGCGTGTCCTTGGTAGTCTGGATCCGACTTACCCAAGTATCCAATCCCTTGCCCCAGCATGATACATCCTTGGAGTTGACCAAATACGGCAGTGCGCCTGGTAGGCTCGGCGAGCTCTCCCGCAATGATATTGACGACGAGACTAGTACACGGTTAGCTTTTGTGAGTCGGCCGGAGACTTTTGGAAAGCTACATGTAACCAGCAGGTCCCCCTAGAATGGTAATGAGTTGAGTCGTTTGTATTATCATCATGCCCGGTCGCTTTCCGGCGACGACGCCTAGAATTTGGGTAGCCACACGAATCGCTGGAACAAATGTTTGAACCATGAGAGCCGTTCGGGGGCCAAACTTCTTCGCGGTCCAGCCGGCGATAAAGAGGTTCAGGGTCCCTTGCTACAATGAGTAAATGCTACAAAAACAGTAGATCTTGCTTACCACATAGAGTTGTGCTCATGCCCAGGATACTAAACTGGGTAGCAGTTCCAGCGGCTATCTCATCACGACTGCATCTATCACCTGACCCTTGGTACGGAGGGTGGGTGTCATAGAATGAATCACATTCCATCAGATGAAAGACATAAAAAAGGCTATGAGTCATCATCATCAGTCTTCGCGTCTCAAACTGGCTCTCAAGTTGAACGTACGGCACCTGAGTGAAGCTAAATGACAGCGTGATGAGAAACCCCACAAAGAGGATACGATTCTCAACACGAAAGACGTTTCGCATCCATTTTGGCGAGCGTCTTTCCGCTATCGACTTCGGGTGGAGAAGGGGGGTTCGCTCATCGGTCGACATGGCTTCAATGGATGCATCTAGCAGTGGACGCAGTTGCGAATGTGGGCAGTTAGGAACAAAGATTTTATCAATGAGAGTTGGATGTGACCTTCTCACGTAACCACGACCCACAATTCTATGCGTTCTCCGTCAAAACGGCTTCCAACTGGAGTTTAGCTTTGGCTTTTTCGGAAACGGGTCGGATATAACGATCTTCTATGGAATGATGGTATTGCTATTCCAAGGCGTGCACAACGCATCTTATTGTTTGCCACAACGTTGGGGAGTGGCTTCGTTCTATCATAGCGTTCGTGAGACGCATCCGGTACAACTACCCCAAAAACAGCACCGCATGATCGCCCTCTAACCTTGCCCAATATCTCGATCGCCACCTGGGGTCACGCAGGTCAAGTCAAGCAGCTTTGTATCGAGATTGCTGCAATCATATACGGGCGATTTCCCACTAGGTGTCTTTACTGTAATGTTCTCGGTCTTGATGTTGCTGCACCTCTGTGATGACGACAAGATTAGTTATTATTCCTGGCGCGATATACCATACCAAATGAGAACATACATCGGGTGAGCTGCACACCAGTGAGCCGGCTCGAGGATCGAATTTCTTGGATGTCACACCCCACATGTTCTTCATGGTAACATCTTCGATCGTCAGATTGGCCTTCATTCTCGACTCATCAGTATTCCTTCTCAAATAGCGTTGCTCAGTAGCGTAGGAAAGCTCTACTTACCGGAAATTGGTTGCATAGGGTCTGATTCTTCTGGCCATAGCATTGCGTAATGGTGATGGCGTTGTCGTTGTTGTCATGATAGAAGCGGTCGTAGGTAACGTTTCGGACTCGTCCGAGGCCTCCACCGCCATTGAGTTGTGTTTGAAATTGGGTCTCAATGCCAGGCCATACTTTGATTCGCGCACCGTCGCTTGCGTTTGACATTGAAATGTTGAAAATGTGCAAGTTCTCGACAATATCCACCTTTCCCTTGTATTGGCCAAGAGAGCCGATACTAATGCCATGAGACCCGTTGCAAACAAGATTTTGTACAACAACGTTCGTACTATTTGGCTTGAATGACACACAGTCTTTGCTCGATACAACTTAGTGAATTGATGATAATCAAGAGATAGTGACAGCTAGCTTACCGTCTGTATTGTCAATGATGGAGTCCTGGATGACAATGTGGTCCGATCGGTATGTGTCCCAGCCGTCCGAGTTTGCTATTTTCACCCCGTTCTTGCTCTACCAATGCTGTCAGCAAAGAGGGAGACGAAAAATCTCAAAAGCCCAGCAGAACTCACAAAGGCTCTTATGTCCATGTTGCTGATGAGCACGTCGGTGCTATTAGCGATGATGTTAAACCACTGCCCAACCCTTAGTGTCAATTGCCTCTGTATTCTGTTCAACTAGTCTGCTCACATTGGGGGAGTTGTGCATTCGCAGATTCGACATGGTAGCTCCTTTGACACCTTCGAAAGCGAATAGAATTGGACGTCGAAGCTAGCAAACCGGTCAGCTAGCTAGTTGGAGTGAGGTATAGTTAGGGCCACGTGCAGTCTTGTTAACCTGGCCTTCCTTCCAGTACGACTCTCCGTGTCCATCCAATAAGGATTTGCTGCGCGATAAGTCCCCGTAAATGTTTACGTCGTGTCCTCCCAGCTTCCAGAAGGATGACATGTTCTGGAATGGGAATTTGAAGCTGTTGTCTGCCCAGTAATAAGGGTCGTCCTTGAAGTTGATGGTCCCCGTAATTACAATATCAATATGGGCAAGAAAGGTGAGGTCAAGAGGTGAAGCAACATGATAGGTCTTATCCAAAACAACGGTTCCTCCATTGTTGCAATTCTTCACAGCCTTCAAGATACGGGCAGCATCGTTCTTCTTTTGTCCTTGGGTTGGCCTGACACGGCAGTATCGATTCTTATCTCGGGGTGGTGAAACAGGGAGAGATCTTCCCGATCCATACGGATGAGGTCGAAGCTCTGGCCTCGTTGGTATGCCTCGACGTGGTGTAGCAATGACTGACGTGAAGCATATGCTCGCCAAGAGAGCAGATAACAAATGAATCATCTGCATGATGATGTATTCGTTGAACTCTTCGTGAAAATACTACCCGTTCTCGAGATTTTTGAGAAGACTGCCAGTAAAACGTATCCGTCTCTGATTGATTCGGGGACAATGGCTTTTATAGCTCGTTGCATCATCCCATACGTGGAAAAATGCTAATTCAATACCCCTTACCTGCTTCTCGGGATTTCGGCCGAATCTGACACGACCCTTGCGCCTCCAATCCGTTGGATTCGATCGTTTGCATTCTGCCCTACAAGTGGGTAAATCAACAGTCGTGTAGGTGCGGGGTTGCTCTCGATGCTGACGATTGGAAGAGCTATACTGTACAGATTAGTCGTCTTAGGGGTTGCTACGTTTCTGAGCAGCCTGTTGCGTACCCTCAATGTGACCATATCGCCACCCCATTCTGAAGTGGACACTTCCAATGTTCAACAAATGATACAAGGCGCCGTCACATCGCAATAAGTATTTTATCGGATCTGTAGTGAAAGTGACAGACTTCCCAGAGAGCGTGATTGGAGCCGCATCGAGGCGGGTATTTTCATTCCCGTAGATTGAAAGCCGTAATGTGAGATGCCTATGATCTCTTGAAGTAGAGACCCAGTTGATATTTTGGAATACTCTGAGAGTTATATATCGCCCTGGTGATTGAATGACTGTAACTATAGGCAAACAAGTATTGGGAAGCAAGAAACACAACCACCCGTGTGACCAGTGTCTCAGTACCTCTCGTACTTCAATTCCAATTTGTCTCCCATAAGCATTTATTACGAGTCTACTTTGAAAAGAAAAATAACCTCCTTCTACTCCTTCTATCAATAATCTCTGATACTAATACACCTAGCAACGATACCTAAATTCGGACGTTACCTCACTTTTTGTCAAGTATATTTTAGATCTAATCAAAATAAGTAACTTGGGGACTTGCCTGAGTGTATCTTAGAATGGCGCGCAATGTCTTTTTTCCCATTGCGAGCTTAGATTGGCCCAATTTGTCCATCGGAGATTAGAGCTCAAGATCCGCTAGGACGCTATCCATTGAAAGACTCTCGTAAGACCCGATTAAGTAGCACATGAAGAACATCTATAGTCCAGCACGGACCAAAGCTTCCAAAAAATAGCCTCTACGGCGTCTGTGTCACGATTCTCATACAGACCACAAGTGGACCAACACATACTGGTCGAGTTAATTTTGACATCTTGTGGTGCCAAGCGTTATATTCTTCCTCATATTTTCCTTACTCCGAGCCTCTGAACATCACCCTTGGACTATTTCTCATCCTAGTTATATGTCAACTAGAGGTCCAAAGTAGGAGTCTCACCAGGGGGAGGAAACTACTACCTGCCTTTGTGACGCTTTCGTTGGCTGGTATCGGAGCTGCGGTCGGGGATGCCTGATGGAGTGCGAAGATAAGGAATAATGAACAACTCTTGTGACAACTTCGAGAGCAGTATACGGGGCTTCCCAGACAAGGTGTTTCGCTAGGGTACCCGGCAAATTCACAGGGTTACTTTAATTGACAACCTGAATCCCACGTCGGCTCACACCTGAGACTTAATAACGCACCAAGAGTCCCAACCCATGTAAGCTAAGATTTGTACAGATTTTAGGTTTTGATGCAGACGGAGGGTCTGGTATAGGGTAGCTCTCGGAGTCTCCGCCTTTTTTGCTGCTATCGGCTGTAATATAGATATCATTTCTTTCATCGTAATTTACTTGCTCATCGAATCAGTATCGATCGTTGTCTTAGACATTCGTATTCTCGAGTATGCAGAAGTTGGAAGTGCGAGGAATATTCGGTTACTGAGTATGTAGCGAACCAAGCAGCCAATCGCTGGACCAGCAGACTCGGCTGACCTTTACTGAAACGAAGATTGAAGGGGAAACCAGCGAGCTTGCAAGAACCGACCTGTCTTGCCGTGTGCATGCCTCTGTGGCGATCCCCGTGCTCACGCTAATGGAAAAGATCCGAGCTCCGAGCCCGAAGTCCGATAGCCAATAGACAAGGGGACAAATGTAGATGGAGGTGGATCTAAATTGTTGACGCTGTGAGCTGTCACTTGTTGAACCCATGGCTGACTGTCTACCCAGTCATTGAATAATCCACAGCACTCTCCCCGCGAAGCTCATAATTGGAGACATGCACACGGGCGTGGTGGCTGCTTGCACGGCCTAGTAGCATTTCCCTGCGTGTCTCCCATGCCATCCTATGCTTGTATGTGGTGAACCATAGCCGTCCTCACTTGCCGAAGATGCGGGGCCCTACACGTCATCTGTGAGGTCTTGGTGTACTCCGCCGCCTCCAATCCTGTCGGCAAGTGTTTGGGGAAGAGAATCGTGGGGTAGGCTAGGCTAGGCTAGGCTATTCCCAGCATCGCCAGGCTTTGTTGCCTCAAGGAGCTGCCGCAGAGGACTACCGCGGCTCGCTTTTGCCGAGCTTAGATGGGTTGACGTATAAGCCGGATCGATAGAGGCACGTAGGTATGGCCAACAGCTTAAGAAGGCCTTGGCTCCAATCCCGAAATCATCTCCCTCTCTCTCATCAGACCCAACATCCTTCTTGGCATAATAGCTTGATCGAAACCGAACCATTCGACACAGTCCTTGACAGATTCAACATCATGCAGTCCGGCCTCGTTGCGACGCTGGGAACACTGGTTGCACAGAACTGGCCAGCAGTCGTTGTAGCCTTGCTGGCGATTTGGCTGCTAAAAAACCGATTCAATAACGGCCTGAACAAGTACCCCGGGCCTCTATTGGCGTCTTTAACAGACTGGTGGCGCTTCTTCGATGTGTACCGGTGCCGACCGGAGGTGACACTCCAAGCACTTCACGCCAAACATGGAGATGTGGTCCGAACGGGACCCAACAGCCTCTCCTTTGCTGATCCCGCCGCGTTGAAGTCCATTTACGGACTGAACAAAGGCTACGTCAAGGTGAGACGCTCCGGGGCACCCACAACCAATACAGCAGGCTAACTTGGGCAATCTATAGTCCGATTTCTACATTGTGCAGCAGTCAGTCGTCAGCGGCTTCCGCCTCGAATCCCTGTTCAGCACCACCGACAACGACTTCCACTCAAAGTTCCGGCGATGTGTCAATTCTGCGTTTGCCATGAGCGCACTGGTTCAGTACGAACCTTTTGTTGACAACACCACCAAGCTGTTCCTGAGCCAAACAGAGAAGCTGTTTGCAGGAAAGCCTGATGGATGTGACTTTACAACTTGGCTCCAATTCTATGCTTTTGACGTTATCGGAGAAATCACCTATAGCAAGCGCCACGGCTTCATCGAGAAGAACGAAGACGTGGAAGGCATTGTTGCATACCTCTCGAAGCTCTTCCTATACGTTGCACCGGTATGTAACCAGCTGCATACTTGACTGTTCAAACTAACATATTTGCAGATCGGACAAATCCCCTTTCTGGATTTGCTCTTCCTCAAGAATCCAATCTACCTCAAGCTCTCTCAATGGGGCCTCTTCGACTCCACGTTCCCGGTCGCACGGTTTGCTAACGCACGAATGGCTGAGCGTTTGATCCCAGAACTCAACTCGGATGGTGGTCTGCCAACCGCCTCGGTCAAGAAGCAGGTACTAGGACAGGACCTCCTCTCCAAGTTCATCGCGGCGGGAGAAGCAAGGCCAGAGTTTATGACGGACTCGCTTGTCCAAACAATGGCTGTATCCATGGCCTTTGCCGGATCCGAAACCACTGCCATCTCACTGTCCTCGGTCTTTTACTACCTCCTCCGGAACAAGGAATGCTACGAGAAGCTCAGAAACGAACTCGACGAAGCCGCTAGGTCAAAGGTCTTCTCAGACTACGAGACAGGCCTTGTCACCTTTGCTGAATCCCAAAAGCTGCCATACCTGCACGCCTGCATCCAGGAAGCTTTCCGTATGCACCCAGCAGCTGGTCTGCCTCTGGAGCGCATTGTACCCCCTCAGGGTGCTGAGATTGCAGGCGAGTACATCAAGGGAGGAACGATTGTTGGATGTTCTGCTTGGATCATCCATCGTCGTCCGGAAATTTTCGGCCCGGATGTGGACGTTTACAGGCCTGAGAGGTGGCTGCCCGATCCAAACATGGACCCCGTGGCTGAAGAGAAGCGGATCAAGGGAATGAATGGAATGATGCTTCAGTTCGGTATGGGAAGTCGTACATGCATCGGAAAGAACATCAGCTTGCTGGAGATTTACAAAGTTGTCCCTAGTCTCATGAGAGGCTTCGACGTAAGTCACCAATCCCAAGTCCATTTCGGAATGGTTGCTAACACTGTTGCAGATCGATTTCCGAGACCCGTCGAAAGAGTGGACGATAACAAATGCCTGGTTCGTCAAGCAGACAGATTTCTTTGTCCGGTTCTCCAAGCGAGACTTGGTCCAACCAAAGGATGGAGAGGAAGAGAAACAGTAAGGCTTCAAGGCCACTAGATGTAAGATATGACCTGAATGATAAACGTTTACTCTTCATGTTTGGCTCTTTGTGGTCCTTCATCCTCTTTTCAGATCTCATTTGATCATTTCTAAGACTATATCGGTAAAACTGTGGAATCGGTTGAGTTGATCAAAGCAAGGCCACTATGTAAGACCTTCAACCTCCCTCAACTAATCACCCAAGCTTCTACCGGTAGTGCGACTTGATTGTGGACACATACTGAATCAAGCTGGGGTTGACTACTTTTGACGTCAGTTGAGCACTGACATGTCACATCCACGACAGGGGTGACCAAAAAAATGAAGCTATTCTCCCCGGAACATGATTGCGCCTCCTTCCCAATCGCTCAGCTCACCCACATTGGCCCTTGCCACCTCTCTGAAACCAAAGCGGTTATAGAATCTCTCAACACCGTGCAAGCCAATCAGCCAGGTCGCCACGCCGGCTGCATCAGCCTTGGCCAATTCTTCACCAACAAGTAAAGAGCCAACTCCCTGGCCCTGCATAGAAGGATCCACTGAGACAGTCGATAGGTACCAGGCACTCTGACGGCGTGGAGTGTTTAGTATCTGTGGTTCAAGAGTGGCAAAGACGCGGTCAAAGACGGCAAGACGATGTGGGTCTATGGACTGGTCGGAGAACAAGTAGGAGTATAACTTGAGTAAGGCGCGTACTACTGGACTCAACCAAGCAACTTGTATGTATTAGCTATCGTGGCTCGGGGTCAATGATCGAACTTGCACACAAGATACTAACATGGAGAAAGCCAGCGCTCACGAAAGGAGAGGGATCCAAGAGGGCGGTGCCACCAACTAAATCCCACTGGACGACCCAAGAGGTTTGGAGTAGTATCGACTTGTCTGCGATCATCTCCATCTCGCTCATCATCGATCTCGGTGACTGATTTGCTTGCCTCTTGGTGATCTTCGTATGCAGCCGCCATGGTAAGATAGTATCCAGGTGTCCAGTACCGAAGACGAAAGCGGAGGGCTAGCCAATCGTGAAATGGGGTAGGGTCTATATGGCGGTTAGGGAACAGGACGTCAAGCATTGGCTCCTTTCCGAAGCCCTGGATGTAAAGGTCGATGGCAGCCGGAACATCTTTCCAGGTCCCTGGATACAGGAAGAGCTTTGGGGACATTTTGGTGGCAATCTCTCTCGTGCGAGGTCCGCCTAGGTATCGATTAGTGCTATGCCGTACAATGTGTTGTTATGGAAGTACGTGGGGAAGTTGTCTTGAGTGCGGGCAAGCATATTTCTGGTATATTAATGAATAGGTGGGTCCTCTTACTAGAAATCTTAGCCTGCAGTGTGCTTATGCCCTCACAATGGTAAAAAGGTCATCTTCGTACCAGATGCTTTAAACCCATTTCTTCTTAGTGCAGTACATGAACTAAGCACCAAGATTAGGCGAAGCCACTGGCTGGACGTGTAGCCAGGGAAACAAGGTACAAGAGTGACTCTTGATAATGCGATCGATCTCTGGCTCACAGTGATCGTGTTCCATCTGTTCAAACGATTGCCGAGCAGCTACTTTTCCCTACCCCGCCCCCTCATATTACTGCAGGTATGTGGCGGCGTCTTCTAATGGAGCTCTACGTACGTAGTCTAATCCCTGTAGAGTACGAAATGTGACCTTTGGCTCCCAAAGGACTACACCGAATGAGTCATGCCTGGAAATGGCATGGGTGCACAGACTCGGTGTCCAAGATCACTGTTCAGCGTGGCGGATGCGCTCGTATTTCCCCAGTCTGTGTTATAGTGGCTCGTTGGGAAAGGCACATTGGCACAAAAAAAGTACAAAAAGACCAGCAATCGATCAGCTATCCTTGATGCGGTGGCTATCTTCCTAGTATCTCTCGATGGGCATATATGTAGTTGCGAGGTATCACACCCTGCCGTGGAGCTATTTGCGTCCATCCAAGATATATCAGACTTGACTGCTGGTGCTGGCAAGACGTGTGCCTTGACCGAGTCTACTCTCTTTCATGAAGCTATTCCTTTTGATCGCTTTTGTAGTCACCGAACCCTTCGTCGTAGTACTCCTCTCGAATCGAACTAAATCCAACCTCCGGTGCGTCATAAGGCCATGGAAAACTGTTTCCACTCGCAAAGAGGGTAAACATGACTCCATCAAACTTGACAGGCAAGACACCTGGGGAGAATTCCTTGACCCATTTCGGCTCTTTTTTCTTAATAGAATACCCCAACTCGTATTTCCGTGGCTTGGACCGGATGTGTAACTTTGTATCGGGCCCAATTTGCGAAACATCTAGCTTGTATTCTGATGTCTAGTGTCCAGCGCATGTTAGACACGGTATTCTTCAACTTTTTGCTTTGGAAAGCTCTATAGAATTACATACCTCTGGACGGGTACCTGGACCTGGCGACTTCACAGTCATATCCACGAATATACACAGACCGGTAGAGTTTGCGCAGCCTCGAACACCGATGTCTTGATGCGCGTTCTCGGTTGCATAAGCAGAGATACCAACAGACTGATACGGGCCAAGGCCCTTTTTGGTCGGCAGTAGTGTCGCAGTAAACGTCATATTGACCGACTGTTGCTTTCGCATGATGGCACTTGGGGTGTCGCGGTCGCTTAGTGTAAAGACGTTGGGGGTCATTACCACCCCGCCAGAACCCTTTTTGAGACGGTAGTTCTTGGTGTATGGTGAGCGAAGCTGGTACCAGCTGAGACGCAAGTCTTTACCCTCGAAACGATCCTCATAAGGCTTCGGTGGGTACTTTTGGTCGGGACCATAATCATAGCGCTGGCTCAGCTTGATATACTTGCCGTCGTTCATTGTCGGCCACCCATCCTTCCACTGGACTGGGGCGAAGAATGTCTCACGGCCAAGCACTGACCAATCGCCCACGTTGCGGCGCGCCAGGAAAGTGGCAAACCAGCGTCCGTCTGGTGTATCGCAAAATGTCGCATGTCCTGTCGCACTGACAGTGTGGTTTGTGTCGGCGCCGTTGAATATCAAAGGGTTGGTTGGAGATGATTCCCAGGGCCCTTCAGGCGACTTGGAACGTGCGATAGAGGCTCGGTGAGTAACACCAGTACCGCCCTCGGCGACAATCATGTAGTAATACTTGTCCTTGAAGAAAAGCTTCGGGCCTTCCACGCGGGTTTTGGCAGTGACAGGCAGCGTGCCGTTCCAAATGTTGCGATATGGGCCGACGCATGCGCCGGTGTCTAAATTGACTTGGCATTGACTGATACCCCATAGACGATCATACCCATTGTTTAGACCCATGATGGTAAGGTATGCCTTCTTGGAGACGGGATCCTGAAAGAGATGCGGGTCAATACCGTATGGCTCCCCCCATACAACGTCAGACCATGTCTTCAAGTCTTTCGAGGAGACCCAGAACATGCGTGGCCAGGTCCTATAATCTGGATCGGAGCCCGTCATCGCCATTGCGGTGACGTAGAACCGCCCGTTGATGTATTCTATAGACGGAGCCCAAACACCTAAGAAACGGAAGGGTCAATTAACCGTGGTGCTTTCAAGATGCCTCGGCTCAGCAAGTTACCATTATCAGTCTTTGCGCCACCAATGGGGACTTGCTCAGGTCTATCGAGCGCATGCGACACTAGTTCCCATGTTGACAAGTCCTGCGACTTGTAGATAGGTATACCAGGAAAGGTAAGGAAAGAGGATACGGCAACATAATAGGTATCATCCACGCGAATGACGTGAGGATCAGGATTCCAACTAAAGATTTCCGGGGTCAATACAGCTTATACTCTATGGTGATATCACAATACTTGCCCCTTTATTATCGGATTCTGTAGAGCAACCGAAACGGAAGCAAACAGAAGCCATCTCAATATGCAACTGAATGTGACTCCTGCCATTGGATCGATACAGTTCAGACAACTTGGGATAGACACCTAGGTGACACCTTGGGCTCACTGTTTATAAGCAGAAAAGAAGGGTACATCGGTGGCTAATCCCGCAGCAAATCCTCGCACTCCCTTTTCCGCTTCAATCATGGCCCTGTACTTGGTGAAGGAGACGAGGAGTCGAGGACTGACAAGGGCCAGGGAGCGGATAAATCAGCCGGCTACTATGCGGTCGTGGTGGTATTTCCCCTCCAGATCGGCGAGGTAGGCTAAAGAGCCCTGGGGCAATCCAATCACTCTTCCCCGCAGACATGCATTTCAACGATGCCAAGAAGCTGATCGCGGATAATCAGGCCGCCGTGGGGAGTAACCTTTACCCAGAGGTTATTCCACCAGTCAGGCTACCAAGTATGAGTCCCGACCTGAGCTAATCGCGGTTAGGTCATCCAATGTGATGCAGGTACGAAATGAGAATTTTAGCTGGCTGCCAACATAATGGCTGTTGGAGGGTTCAGGATGTTTTTGTAGATCATGTCAATTTGGAATCAAATAAGATACTGAAAACAATGCAAGTGAGATGTGCGAGCTCCAGATAGGCATAGAAGAAGATTTGGGTTCGAATCGCAAGACATGTACATCAACATGGCTACTCTTTTCAGGTCGATCTCAGACTTGGGTAGCTGTCGTCAAGTGGACAACGTCCAGCTATTATGATGAGACAGCTCTTAAGTCCAAAGGCTTCACAGAGCCCCTTATTGGCAAGCTCAGAGACTAAATGTCATTTCAAGTTGACTTGTTTACGGGCCCATATTCAACTGGGTTACTCAGAGCCCAAAAGATGTAGGGGCTCTTACGTCCAATATGATCGTCGGTTTTCAGTTACGTTGTTTACCTTTCATCAACCCAGTCAACAACGATTCAGCTCTTTGCTAGCGCTGCTGTTGATGACTCGTTTGAGATGTGCTAATATTGCTGAGGAGTACAACATGACCGCACGTAAAATAGATTCATCTTCCATGACATGCCCTCAACTGAACATTCATGATATGGCAAGAAGTGTTGATTGTCAAAATTTGGATCGCCATTGTGCTGCGGGATTAACAGTTTATGCGGGGCGCCGGCCAGAAATGGTGGGTTTTGAGATGCAGAAATCACGTCAGAAGGCGTGCAACTTGCGAACCCGTTCAATCAATCATCGAGCACTCCCAGCAAAGCAACATTGCCAAAGAGACTGCGTTCTGTTTCTGCAAATCCAAGCTACAAGATTACAGCAAAAATGCCTCTCATTGATGTCGATTCCCCTCCCTCAACCTCGGCGACTCACTACGTCGTCTTCTTCGCATCTGGCGAACCTTCGTGGTGCCCAGATTGCCGAGACGCGCTCCCGGCGCTCGACAAAGTCTTTGGTGGAGAGTCTGCGCCGACCGCCTACGTTGTCCGCGTGGGCTCCAAGGAGGAATGGAGGGGAACGCCAAGGAACAAGTACAGAACTGCACCTTACAACATCGAAGGAGTCCCGACCGTTGTGAGGATGGAGAATGTATGTGACTGCAAAGTGAACCCAACCCGCAAGTAAGGTGCTGACTGTTGTAAATTAGGGCAAAGAGGTGGCACGCTTGGGTGATGTTGAGAGCCAGCAAGAGTCTGCTCTGAAGCGCCTGGCTGCTTGAGATAGCGATGACACTGTACGCCATGGCAACGACTAATGCCACTGTATACAAAGACGCAAGAGCCTCTTTTGCGAGGTAGCAGTATTGGATTGCAATTAAGTGTCACTGGAAAGGCCTGGAGTCAAATGTGTATAAAAAAAACAGATGCTGCTCTAGTTGTATCAAACACATGAGTGAAACGCTCGCTCTCTTCTCTCCTGGGTAAGAAACTCGTCTATACCGTCTTGCCCCAAGTTGCTACAGTCAAACGCTTCACATCACGCTGCAAGTACCCGACCAGTTGTCAGGCAGACCCATGCCGCCTCTCTTCTCTTTGGAATCGTCCTTCTTCTCGCCATCTCGGGGGTGAATGCAGCCCTTGATGTCAGATCCCTTCTCCTCGACGACCCCAATATAGTCAAAGTTCTTGTCGAAGAGAACACGAATTTCGCCAGCCTCAGTACCCTCTGATGGAACAGCTTAGGTTAGCACATATGCGAACAGAAATCGCTGAGAGGAAGTTGTAGACTAAACATACGCTTCCAAGTCTGCTTGTTCTTGAGAATAGGAAACTCCAGAAGAGGTTTTCCTGAATCAAAACGACCTTGCGCAAAGGCAGTGGGGAAGTCTTGATCCTTCGTCTTTTCCGCTGCGCTGAGAGCCGCGTGGATCTCGGCGGGCTCAACAACAGTGCCTCCTGGGCACTGAACTGGGCCAGTGATCTCGGCTCCGTGGGCAGAGACCGGTGTAGCTGTAGAAACAGCAGCAAGGCCGAGGACAGGGACGATCTTGAGTTCAGGTTTCATGTTTGCAGACGTTATGTAGATAGAGAATCTCAAAGAGAATGGCTGTAGGAGTGATTGGTGTGGTGGATGATCTGGTGGTTGTTGTGATGATGGTATTGACTCCCAGGTAGGTTCGATACACGGAACCTTTTATAAGTTGACTCTTCCGCCCCTTGACGGCATATCGATTTAGGTCGCCGATAGAATACGCTTTTCAAGATCCCGGTTTACGGTGGCGCTGAAGCCATCGTGGAAAGATAACTATGTTAGTCGTAATGCGGGATTCGGAGGATCACTTTGAGTCGCACGAGTACGATCCTCCGACTCAAAGACAACGACCATCCCTGATATTTTGAAGGGTATCTTATGGAGTATCTTCATGTCACTCAGGACGCCGGGACACAAATGCTCAAGATAGTAAGACAATTGAGCTTGAAGCAAAGGTCATCTTACCATGTCACTTTGCCCGTCGCCGCGACGTAGAACGATCGTACTATGAGGCTAGTAAGGGTCTGATAGCTTGAGGTCAATTTGACTGGCTTGTCAAAAGTACTGTTCAATGACATCTTCTGTGGTTCCTGGATTGATCAACTAGACAGTCCTCTGTGCGGCTTATGCAGGGATGAGGTGTAACGAACTACGTGGCTGTGTCTATTCTTGGTTTTATTAGCTCCTCTTACTCTGTGACTTGTGATTGGCGCTCTCAAGATGTTTTGTCTCATATAAGTAGAAGGATGTAATAGTAGGATTTGGATCCCGGCATAGGAGTCAAGACGGCTAAGGCGGCGGGCGGTAGAGAGACGGAACATTTTATTGCCCCCTACATTCGCCTCTAGATACAGGGGCTAGGATACCAGCCCATCAATATGAATGTGATTCATGCCTCCGCCACTTTGCGGGATCTGTATAACTTCCTGGCACTTTCAAATTCAAACCATTCGTCACGTGTAGACGATTCGACGACGCGTTTGGAGTGTGTCGTTTGTGATTTCAGTGTCAACAAGACTGTCAATTATCTGAATTGAACGCTGTGTATGGTTCATAGCCCCGTTCAATTAGTACATAGCTGCAAAATAGTTCCACGAAATCACACACTAGATCGTATTCGAGCCTGATCTAGTCTGTATTGAATCTGATATGCATCTCCCATGCTTGCGCGGTGATGATGCTTTGGCTATCGATCACCCATGCTTTCCGTTCCGGCTTTCTCAGTCATCATACCTTCATCCCCTCTCGCGTGCTCCACCCGCAGCCGACTGCTTGGCAGTCTTTCCCAATTGAAATACGGTAGACCGATAGTCTTGAGGTGGCTCCTGAACACTGTGTCGGTCTTTCTCACCTCTGTTTCTTTCCCTCCCGTCCCAAGCTTCAATACTCGAGCTTCCCGTGCTGGGCCGAGGAATGGCCACTTGACCCAGCTATCAGCTGGTTTAAATTCTCTCCGCTGTCTCTTCTTGATCCAGGCATCGAGAACTTTCCGAAATTCCACAATAGGGCTATCCAGTCGAACATGCGGATGCTTTGACCATTCCATGTTCAAAACAGCTTCGACATCTTGCTCCTCGTGTGGGACTTCGCGGAAGTGCTCGTCTAGGCTTATGATCTCGTACAGCGTAAGGATCACACCTCTGGTGTCATCTCTTTCGGGGGTATAATGTGCTCCAATCATGACCGAATAGTTGAAATCAAAGATGCGAAGGTTGTCTTGTTCATCGATGAGAATGTTTCGAGCGGCAAGGTCTTGATGCATGATTCCGAGCTCATAGTTCAGATAGTCCACGACATCCAATAGCTGCTGCAGCCACTTGAGTTGGAAGGGACGATTTGTCGCGTTATTCTTGTCAAGTGTACCTCCCGGGATGAAGAGAGACGTAAACCCGACAATTCCATGACTCACATCGTCCAGGACGACGGCATCAAAAGGGACAATGTGCGGGTGGTCGCGAGGCAGTCGAGCCCAGTTGTGCAACTCGTACCAAAGACGGAACATGCCATCGGGCATGAGCCAGTATTTGAACGCAGCCATCGTCTTTGATGCTGCTGCACCGACATGCGGCGTACTGCTGTACGATACGTGGTCGACCTGGGGCCCAAGACGGTCCAGCTCTGTGAGAGCATTCATGTATACGGTCTTGACGGGAAACGCTTCAATTCGGAGAGTGGTCTGCAGTTGACATACGCAGTCACGTCGTCTTCCAGAGCGGTCGATGTTGTGATGGGCCCATCGGGTTCTGAAAATCGAATCCCAGTGATTTCCTCAGGTAGATGGTTGGCATGCTTTCGAAATTGGGCGATGCAGAGTTCTTCTGAGAGTTCGGGGTTGTCAAAAGGGTAGCTAGGTGCATAAGTGACGGAGAAATATCGTCTTTGGTCAAAATCCACAATGTGCCACGTATGGGGGCCTTGCATCAACAGGTTTCCTGAGCCAGCATAAAACCGGTCTCCGGGGTCAATCATGATGTTATTAATGGTTTCTTGGAAATAAAGTGACTTAATGAACAGGCAATCTCAAGAGGGAGGAATGAGAGTGCCAAATTTGTCACTGCAAAGATGGATTTATGATGAATGTTGACGCCAAAGACGGCATTGAATGAACCAAGACTTTACCAACTGGCATGCAATATGACGAGGCTCACGTACACATTGATTCAGCCAGAGGCATGTTTGCTAACCAGGATCTGGGGGTACAGTAGCGCCCGATAAGCAGGATGATTTCCATAGTACGATAACATTGTAGCCAATTGGGTTCCCCAGCTTGATTTCAAGCCAAAGCCACCGCTGGTTGGAGAAGGTGGAATGAAAGAAGTTGCGCCTAAAGATTTGGTGGAAATAGGCATATATCAGTCTTTCGTGTTAGAATGTATAGCTCAAGAAATGCTTCGATGTTAGGTATCAATCCAGAGGGTCGTAGGACGGATAATAATGCCTGTCAATGAAGGAATATCCTTGACTTGTTCAACTTCCAACCGTATAAAGAGATAGATACAGCGGATGGACAAAAATTCCGCGTGATTTGCAAATATGGCCTACTTTACATACTAGCGGCACTCTAAGAGTTAGATTTCAACTCCATATTGTATAGCTGAATGAAGGTCAATTAAATAGTAATGATAAGTGTATTGAAGCCGGAAAGCGGCTCTTTCAATTATTATAGCTAATAGCATATGTACTAGCCGTTAGCGGCGACAATAGCTGTTTTGTTTTACGGGTAGGTTTCGCCTTTTGGTGTTGAAGGTTAAGGTGGGGGAAATCGCGCGGAATTTATGTCTACCGATTGTATGTCATCGCGTTGGCCTACTTGTCCTTAGTAATCGCTCTTTGATTCCCGATATACAATGCATCCTCTTATTGAGATCGAACTTATCAGTGACCTAAACGGCAAGTGAAATATATCACGTAGGTCAGAATGGATTGACTGAGATATCAGTAGCCCAAGGGCCCTCTTGATTTTTACAAGTAATGGCCTTACTCCAATGCTAAGAGGGTGAAAGGGAGCGCTGAGATTGATAGCCACAGATTGGGCCATAAGAGCGCAACCTTATCAAATATCATGAAATAATTTGTCCGTAAGGATCAGGAGTCGTATTTGGTCCGTGACGAGATTTACTCATACGCAATCCTTTTGTAAGACAAAACTACTTTCATCGATTCCAATTGTTGACTCGATTCTTATTTGTATTTGATGAATAGGAAAATGAGGGAAGGCGATTACCCTCTTGAGACTTGATCATAATCCTCACCTCAGCTCTTGCAAGGCCCCAACATGGTGAAGAGTCGATCTCGTCCGCGATCCCATATGCCCACACAATTTGCGGTTGGTTTACCACATCTTGCTGGCAGATGATGGTGTTGATCTCGATGATGACCGCTCGTTCCCTAATCTAGCCGGCACCCGATATGGGGATGGAAACTGTAATGTGTGCGCAATCAAAGAACAAGTGTTTCAATACGCGAATCGACCACCCCGGATTTGATTTCCAATCTCAAGTAGGCTTACGTCCTGTATTCGATTACGGGTCGAGGTACCGTCTTCCCTGTCGGTTATTACAAGGCAAGGCGGGCCGAAAATCGCAAGCCATCAATCTAATACCACATTTACCGCTTCGGCTAAATACCATCCGACAGGACGCACCTCAGCCTGCATCCAGGCAAAAGACACTGTGCCCAATTGGACACGGATACCGCTTCCGTTCTCAATTCGGCAACTGAGTTTCAATGCCACTTGTATGTTGGCGTCACATGTAGTATTGTGAGATCATCATGGTCTAGATCATGGCAAACTCTGGGGTGACTTGTCGTCTTATTTGAACAAGCCCAAAGCCCAAAGCCCTGCTTATGATTGAAAAACTCTTGCAGTACACAACCTGACACCATTTCTCTGCTTCAGCCCAGCAGATACTGGAGCCAAGATGAAGCCAGTGACCCTCCTAGTGGCTCTTGCCATGCATGCATGCGGCGGGGTTGAAGCAGCATCAGTGGCAAAGCATGCTCCAAAAGGCTTTGTGACCGTGGACCAAGGGCGGTTTCAGCTCGATGGGAAGGACTTTTACTTCGCTGGCTCAAATGCTTACTACTTTCCCTTCAATGGGGTCGGTTTGACCAACATCCGACCAGTAACAAAGACTCCCAGACTTACGCCTCGATAGGATCAAAATGATGTTGAGCGTGGACTCGAAGCCGCTAAGAAGGCAGGCCTGAATGTGTTCCGGACTTGGGGTTTCAATGACAAAAACAAGACGACCAACCCAGCTGGATTGCCAAAATACGGAGGTGAAGGCGCAGGTGGAACCGAGGTGATCTTCCAGACTTGGGACCAGGGAAAGTCCAAAATCAACGTGGCTCCGTTTGACAAAGTGGTCAATGCAGCATCCAAAACCGGCATCAAGCTTATTGTTGCCCTCACCAATAACTGGGCCGACTACGGCGGCATGGACGTATACACGGTCAACCTAGGAGGCAGATATCACGACGATGTAAGTCTTATTGGTAAGATGGTGATGGGTCAACAGGGACTGACTGCTTATCTCACTAGTTCTATCGTCTCCCAAAGATCAAGAAAGCCTTCAAACGTTATGTCAAGGCAATGGTGACACGATACAAGAACTCGCCCACTATCATGGCTTGGGAATTGGCCAACGAACCCCGCTGCGGGGCAGATGCTATCCGAAATTTACCGCGGAGCAAATCCTGCGATCCGCAACTGCTCTCAAGCTGGGTAGAAGAGATGAGCGCCTACATCAAAAGCCTCGATCCACATCACCTTGTAACCTGGGGTGGCGAGGGCGGATTCGATCGGACTTCGGACGACTGGGCCTACAACGGAAGCGATGGTGGCGACTTTGACCATGAACTGTCCCTCCGTACCATCGATTTTGGAGTCTTTCACACCTACCCTGACTGGTGGAGCAAGTCAATCGCTTGGACAAATCAATGGATTGTTGACCATTCACAGTCAGGAAAGAAGGCCAAAAAACCAGTCATTCACGAGGAGTATGGATGGCTCTCTCCAGCAGGCAAAAAGGCCAATAACAAACCAGGTAATGAGACCCGCCTCGAAGTTTTGGGCGGATGGCAGAAGCTCCACGTCCGCGAAAAGATGCCGGGCATGTTTTGGCAGTATGGGTTCTCCAATTACTCATATGGACGGAACCATGACGATGGCTTTACTATCTATCTTGATGATGAGAAGGAGGCAAAGCAGCTAGTGTACAAGCATGCCGCTGATATGAATCGCCTTAACAGGAAGTGAATTATGGATAGAGAGGAGGTAACGGCGGGGAACGACTATCACGAGTGGAGTACTTAGTCTCGAGAATTACAAATTTAACATGACGTTCAGCTGTAGAAGCTAACGAGCAACTATATGGGTCCAACCTGGGGAGGTCCATTTAATGGACCCTCACAATTAAAAAAGGTACAGGGCTATATTGATAAGGCTGATTACGCGAAATATGGGTTCAAGGAGAGAAATATTAAGCTACCAAAGCGCTAGATGTGAAGCAAAAAGATGTCATCTGGCGTGATGCTTCTCAACCAGACGCCAATATCGCGGGGCTAGAGCGATGCGAATCCTCTTGCCCCAGATGACCATGGGGACGAACAAGAGCCCAATGGCAAAGGCAATGGATCCGGCGAGGATGAACATGTTTTGAATGCCCATGCTTGCCATCCAGTGAACAGTGGTGAACGGAACAGCAACCGAGATTGCGTTGCGAATGAAGGCGATGCCAACAAAGGCTTCTGCGGTAAGCTGAAGAAGGAGTTAGTGAATGAGCAAATGGTTGGGGACCCAGGAAGAGAACCGACGTACCTCGCGATAGGTGTCAATGATGAGGGTGAAGGTTATGTCACCGTTGGCACCGAGTCCAAAAGCGAAGAAGGCGCCACCGAGCGAGGGATAAATCCAATGCATTCCCTGTTGATGGCTTTGTTAGTAAAGGACACTGACAGTCTGACGCAAGTTGTAGGAGGGCTTACCCGTGCCGCGGTGATGCCAAACATCATGTATCCGCCCGCCATCATAATGGTTGGAAGAGCGAGAAGGTAAAGACGCATTTCGGGCTCGTACAAGCCCCGGTTGCGCTTGGCCAGCCGGACAATGAACCAATCGCACAGGGGTCCGCCGTACAAGGCACCGAAGATGTTGCCAACAAAGGGACCGATAGTCATGTAACCAATGCCAGCAGTGCCGAAGTTGTAGGGCGGTGCAGTGAAGATGATGGACACGGTGCCCATGAAGAGAACCAACCAGCAGACGCCAGAAGCAAACTGCAGGGCAGTGAAGAAGATGTGAGGAAGGGTAATGACCTCGAGAGGTAACAGGAAAACACGAAGCAGAGATTCGGACGTGGGGGTGGTCCATCGAAGACGGTGGCGCCATGTAGCCTTCGGATACATGACGGTAGAGTCGCTCGATGCAGGAAACGTTTCATTGGCGTCCATCTCCGCCTTGGCGTCCTCGGCTGACTGATGCGTCGAGTATTGAGGGCTCTGGTTGGATTCGACATGACCAACAGTGACTGGGATATACTTGGTCTCTTCCAACAGAAAGACGAAGACGACGACAAGGACGGTGGTGCAGATTGATAGGGTGTAGAAGGACCAACGCCAGCCTTGTGCTTCTGCTTGAGCGCCTCCGGCAATCGGAGTTAGGAAGGATCCCACCATGACAGCGGTGAAGTAGACGGCATTGGCACTTCCACGCTGGTGAATAAAGTAGAGGTCGGCAATCTGGGGGTCTTGTCAGCCAGGGAGGTTCATCGGCCAATGGGTGGGGAAAGTGCACTGCATACCGTCATCTGTGCAGCAGTCTCATTGATGGCTCCTGCAAATCCAGTGATGATGTTTGTGATGATCAACTCGGCATAGGTGTGCATTCTCGACGTCCACCACGTCACAGCGGCCATGACGAGAGTGGATAGAATGTAAGTTGATCGACGGCCGTACTTGACGGTAAAGGGGATGACAAAGGCGCAGCCAAGGGCCAGGCCAGCGACTTGAGCCGACTGGGAGTTGCTGAGCTGACTGGTTGTCACGTTGAGATCGGGGCCCATTTGCTGCCAAAAGACGGTCTGAAGCGACAAGTTGGTAAAGGCGGCGACTGTGAGGGCAACAGTGAGGCCAAAGTTGAGGTGCTTGCGCCATGGGCTCCAGTTCTGGATGGGAGATGCTTGTCAGACCGAGTTGAAGGCTTCAAAAGATGCGTCTGATAGGGGGGAGCTTACCAGGGGTTCGTTTGGATCCGCAGATGGCGTTGGAGACACGACAAAGACAGCAGTCTCGGTCGCACTCTTGTCTGTTCACCGGCAGGTTGTCAGCAAGCTGTGTTGGTAGACAAGGCAGGGGCTTCTGGAGATGTTCTCACCTCGCATCATGTAGACATCGCCAGGAGGCAAGTCGCCGTGGTGGTCTTCAATGGCCATCATGATTGCGCACCGACTTGGACAATTGAAGCTGGGAGATGCAATGTATGTTGGTTGATTCTGGGCCCTGGCTTGGCTTGGCTTGACCCCAGAGTCAGACGTCAGAGCTAGGGCTGGACAGCGAGTCCTTAAATGATTTCAAGACCGGTGATGCTGATGGTCGTTGTCGACGTGGAGGTTGATAACTCTGCCAGGATCCTTCCCCGTGTTCTCCACAGGATTAGCCTCTTCCTAATGCGGAGAGCCAATAGGGGCTTGCGCAGATATCAGCCACTAAATCATGAGCGGCTGGAGCGATCTGGGCTGGGCCTTGCTTGTGTGATGGATGGAGCTAAGTACTGCTACTGTACGTATATACAATACGCACTAATCTGCATTCTGCACAGTACAACAACGCCAAGTACGCGTCTGCCGGGCGTGCCAGCGTGCCAGGGCTTATCGGTTATCATTATCCTTACGCCGGCTGCTCTCTGCTTGGCTCTGCTTGGGCTCTGCTTGGCCACCAACGCGCGCTTGGTGTGTGTCGATAAGCGATAGGCCACTAGACCTGGAAGGGGATCCCGATGCGCCGTGGCAACATCTTCCCATTTCGTCTACATTATCCCTTCCAACTCCCACCTTCGTCCCATCATCTCCACAGTTGATTCCATCTCGTCCATCTCCTAGCCTTCGGCGCCTATCACAGCCAGCTACCCAGCCAGGCTTGTTCATAGGTAGTGCCCTGATACACCTGACCCACCAACCACTTACTTGCAAGGCACCGCCCGCATGGCTCGGTCACGCGACGGGTGCGCCAACTGCAAACGACGCAAGCGAAAGTGCGACGAAACGCGCCCCGAGTGCCAGGCTTGTCAGCGAAGAGGCATCCGATGCGACGGCTATGTCAAGGCTGTCAGGTGGGCAAACGCGATTGCTTCAAGAGGTCGCTTTGCCGGGGCCTCGAGCACTGCCGTCCCTGGCGCCACCCAGCTACTACCTCGGATCGATGGATCTAGTCCCAGCGACATCTCTGAGAATGCCGTCTCGCCCGCAAGCCTGCCCTCTCCCCTATCGCCGGCTGCGTCGGCACAGTCCAGGGAGAGCCAGCTCTTCAATAAATGTCGGTCATCTTCAGCCTTGACGTCGTCGTCCGCCAGCTAACCCCCGCTAGTCCTGAGTTCCGGACTCCTTCGACTCTATACGACTGAGGCAAGCTGCTGGATTCAGCCCTTTTTCCAGCAGTTGGCCAACGAAAGCCCCGCAATTCCTAGGATCGGTGCCGCCATCCAATGTTACCTTGACGATGGGCTTGACGACCTGTCCGTTTCATCTCTAGAGCACGTCGACCTGGCGCTGCACACTTTCCGTACAGAATTGGCGCGTAACCATGGGGTAATTCATGCGCCAACACTCTGCGCCGGCTTGCTGATTTGCACTCTGAATGTAAGTTGGAGCCGCTCGCCACCTACCACCGGGGTGTCTCGTCGTCGTCGTCGCCGCCGCAGACTTGGATCTAGCCTCTATTCTGCCTAAGCTTGGCCCCTTGCTGACTGCTTCTTCCCGCCGCACAGCTACTACAAGCCCAGCCGTGGACAACATACATTGAGCACATGGTCCAGGTATACGATTTACAAAACGTGCTGCGATCCTCCCAGCAGAATCCCATCAAAGATGCCGACACGCGCCATCTCCTAGAGGTCATGGGCGTGATGGACATATCCTTCTTCGTGATTGGTAGGACAAGAAAATCAATCGGAATCTGGAAGCTTTTGCGCAACGTGCAGAAGACCTGGAACGACGGGGGCCTCGGCGGCGTGGAAATCGTCTCAGGGTTACCGAAATCCCTAATCGACATCTTTGCAACCGTCTTTGACCACGATGACGCATATAACGAGGCACGCCTGTGGACGTGGCCGGGCGAGATGGGCGAATACCTCCAGTGCCACCTCTGGGATTGCTGGCGACTAAGTGCCATTCTCGACTTGCGTCGTCGCACACGGCTGAAACGGAAGCAGCTGACTGGCCAGGAAGTCGTCAGTGAATGCTCGGAAGGCGTACCAGGAGACGAACTAGTCATGTTTCGTCTAATGGCATCTATGCATGCGGTTCAGCGGTCCTTTGATCTGCCCCAAAACAAACATCTTCTCGTCCACAACGGTCTCTTGTTTTCGGTGGTGACCGCCAGTCTCGAGGTCACACTCCTTCGCTCACATCCAGAGTGGAAAAGGGCGTTGGACGAAGTCAAGGCGGGTTTCCTGAGAATGGATTCCTTCAAGCTCATCAAGGTGCTTTTTAGGCTGCTTGACGAGGCGTGGCTGGAGGGAAGTTCAAGTTTTGACATTGACAAAGCAGCCTTGAGGGAAGGTGTTGAAATTGCAATATTTTAAGCAGCCGACGCGGTCAGCATCTTGCATGTCATGGTTTGCACTATTCATGGCTGTGACCAAGGAACCAATACTAACCTGTACATATCGAACCATGCATTATCACAAGACTGTCTTATTAGAGGTTCTCGGCTTCAATTCCAGGAAAGTTTGTCAACCGATAGCAATCGATTATCGGCCTCCCTTCCCACATTACCATCGTTCCAACTGCGACGATTCCATTCATCCAGTCATACGGACTACCCCCCGGGGCCTCGAAACGAATGTGCGTAAAGTACTCGACTTCATCCTGGGTCACCGTCTCCTTCTCAGCAGTAGCATCATCCACCCCAGGGCCGCTACGGTAGATGCCATGGGCCTGGACAAGTATAAAATATCCGTCGTCCGTCTTCAAGGTGTACCTGGCTTCGAGTCTTGTCAAGGACTGCGCAGCGGATCAAATGCATCGAGTTAGTAAATGTTGGGCCAAGAAGCACGGCAGTTGATGGGCCGAGTAAGGCAATATTAACCTTCTTGGGGTCTGGAATCTCTGCCCAGTCTGCACCACTCCTGTCCACAATGATTCCGTTTATTCGGGGGCCATGGACATGCCCGCCTCGGATAGGCAAAACTATCCTGGTGAGACTGGTGCCGTCACGTCGCCGAATTTCCGAGTTTTGTTCGGGGTCCATCTCGGCCACAATTCGATAGACAAACTCAAGATGCGGCATGCGCATGGCGGGGACGTTGATGCCCTGTGGCGAGAACTCGTTGCCTGGTGAGGCATCGTGACTCGGTGGGATGGTCATCTTAGCCTTTTTCGTACGCTTACGTTTTGATATCGAGTTATCCTCAACCGGAGGAGCAAGCTGAGGTCAATATCTAGTTACAGTCTATTTATCAACTGCAAGCCTGGGTGGCAACGCTTATCATCAAAAATCCGGGGTGTGGGGTCGAGACATCGAGGTGGGTCAACCTTCTCGAAACGGGCAATACTGGCGCCGCCAGCCGATATCCACAATCGCCTTATCCTTTGTGGTGGGTACGATTTGAAGGGGCAATGGGGGGGCGGATATTATTACCGGCATAATGCCTCGGTTTCGTCTTCGTTCTTCTTAAATCAGCGTAACTCGGATCCCCCAAGCAAAAAAAACGACAATCCCTTGCTTTCCTAGTTTACTCTACTCCAATATTCTTGTCAACGCTCATCATGCCTGAGACTTGGAAGGCACTCGCCGCTGCTCATAGGGCAAAACAACAGGCAGCGATACCCGCTGAGTGGACTTTAAACCCAAGACTCTTAAGCGAATTGAGCGACCCTGAAGGCCCGGTCAAGGGTAAACTTATTGCAAATGGTGTCGCCCACAAGGCTCAAATTCTTGATGAGGCTGAGATCTCAATTACCGAAAAGCTAACAGCAAGTGAACTTCTGGCCAAAATTTCTCGAAGGAAATTGAGCTCTGAAGAAGTCACACTTGCGTTCTGCAAGCGTGCAGCAATTGCTCAACAATTGGTGAGCCCATCCATTAACCGTCCTCAATTTCTTTGTCTGACCATTCATAGACATCATGCGTGACCGAGGTCTTCTTCCAAAAGGGCTTGGAGCGAGCCCGGTGGCTTGACAAGCAATTGGAAGAAACTGGCAAGGTTGTTGGTCCTTTGCATGGACTACCAATTAGTCTCAAGGTACGCACCCGCAAAGGCACGGAATCTTGACATTCGTTCTCTAACAAAAGACCAGGATTGCTACGTCCTCAAAGATGTATATGCAACTGTTGGTTATGTAGAGTTTCTGAAACGGCCACCTCCCAAGGACAACTCAACTCTGGTGAACCTGCTCTTGGATGCAGGTGCAGTATTCTACTGCAAAACCAACATCCCCCAAACCATGATGGTAAGACATCCTTCGCTCCCGAGACAAAAGTTGGGGGTTTACTGACGCAAGACAGACGGCGGACTCAGAAAACAACATTTTTGGAAGAACCCTCAACCCACACAACACTCGCCTGACAGCTGGTGGATCTACTGGTGGCGAGGGAGCCTTGGTCGCATTCCGCGGCTCTCCCCTCGGTGTGGGAAGTGACATTGCGGGCTCTATTCGCATCCCATCACTTTGCAACGGCACTTATGGGTTCAAGCCTACCTCAAGCCGCGTTCCTTTTGGAGGTCAAGCGGAATACCCTTTCCCCAAGACTGAGCTCCCCGGTGTTACCCCCGTGGCAGGACCGCTGGCAAACTCCATCGATGATCTCGATCTTTTCATGAGAACCGTTATCGGCCAACGCCCATGGAAATACGACTCATCCGCTATTGACATCCCGTGGAGAAGCGTGGAAGCCAACGAAGACAAGCCGTTGGTAATCGGCATCATGCCCGAGGATCCCGAATACGCTTTCCACCCGCCTGTGAAGCGTACTCTTGAGAAAGCCGTCCTGGCTCTCCAGAAAGCAGGCCACAAAGTTGTTCGTCTACCGTCCAACCCCCAGTGCAGCGCCGGACTGGGAGCGAGACTCGGCTTCCAATATTTCCACATGGGGGGCCCAAGCCCCGAAGCCATCTCTAGACAGGTTGGAGAGCCACTTGTGCGCTCCGTCAAGATTGGCGTGCATCCCTTTACCACAACTGGGCCTCCATATTCGGGAGACATGGACGTCGCTTCTCAGCTTTCTGGCTGGAACGAAGTTTCTGCAGCGTACTCTGCCGCCTGGAAAAACACATTTATCCAAAATGAGCTGGATGTGGTCCTCGCCCCTGGCGCTGCTACCACGGCGGTTCCACACGATACTTATGGTGTCCCGGCCTATACATTGATGTGGAATGTTCTCGATGTGAGTTACCTACTGATCTCTATGGCAGCAATACAAGCTAACGTGATAAAGTATCCCGCCGGCATCATTCCCTACGGGGCTGCCTCAAAAAGCCAAGACCCTCACTTCCAAAAGGGCTCGGCTCATTTCGAGGCCGATTGTATGTATTTGACACCAAGTTGTAGAGTTATCGAATGCTGACCTGATATAGATGACCCCGAGGTAATCGACGGTGCCCCCTGTGCTGTTCAAGTAATTGCCTCCAAGTTCCGTGATGAGGAATGTTTGAGAGCCATGCGTATTATTGATAGAGACCTTAAGCTGGCATAAGCTAGATGAGAACCGAGCAGGTCTCTGGTGGAAGCATGCCCTTCTCTGTGGCATAATAAGATTTCTATTTAATAGCTATTTACAATGTACATGATAGAACAAGTCTGCAAAGAAATACCCTACCTTGATGCTTCTATCCTTTGCGAGAGTAGACCCTGTGGAGCCTGTTTGAATTGTGACCTAAGTTCCGTTCATCGACCCAGTCGGAATAAAAGAGTTGAATGAGCACCTAGGCCCAAAAGACAACCTGTATATGAACGCTCCTTGATGGCGGTTTTCAGAAGGCCCCAACCAAGAAATAGCTGACTTATAAATGGCGCCACTACACAGATCTTGCACGGAAAACTCGTATTATAGTCTGGCTTGTTTACAAGGCTATCGCACTCAATTGCGAGCGCATCATTACCTTCAACCTACAGCCACTGTACAAAACAGGCCCCGAGTAGACGTTTAAGCAAACGTATTCCAGGTTCTTGCTCCTCAAAATAATGGAGACTCAACGTCATCCACAATTTGGACTTTGATGCAGCCATTTCGAGGATCCGATGAGAGGGTCAATCCTTCCAAGGCTTCCTCTAGCGGGAAAACATGAGAGACCAGCTTCTTCACGTCAACAAGTCCACCCTCGATGCATGCAATACCAGCCGGCCAAGTGTCTCGATATCGGTTGATGAATCTAAGGTCGATCTGGTAACGGTCAATACTCTCACAGATTACGTTGTAATGGACCATCCTAGTATCTTACCTCAGCCAAGGAGAGATGCATGAAGGGTAGGTTATTCATGATTGACTTTCCGACCCCAATGACCATGAGGACCCCCCCTCTCCTTACCATGAAAGCGGCTGAACATACGCTGCTCTCGATCCCAGTACATTCTAATGCGACTCTTGGCTGCACATATTCTGAATCGCCAAACAGCTGCCTCACTGCTCTGGCATTTTCCTCACCATTCTTGGTAACATCAACCTGGTAGGTCTTGACAGATGGGACGACCTGTTTGGCGAAAGCGAGGCGCGACGGCTCTACGTCTGTGATCACGATAGGATGAGCTCCCGAAGCGCGTGCACTAGCAAGAGCCAGAAGGCCAATCGGGCCTGCGCCACAAATCACCACGGGCGTTCCTATGGTGATTCGAGCTGAGTTGATCCCATGGAGGGCAACGCTGAGAGGCTCGAGCAGAGCGCCCTCGGCGAATGAGACGTTATCCGGAAGCCTGTGTGGAATCAATCAGTCCCCCCGTTCACTACACCTGTGACATTCTTTTTGGGCAACGTACTTGTGCAGCCATTTGGCTGGGTGAACCTTGTATCGCTGTAACGATCCCGCGTACGGGTAAACACCAGCGAACTGAACATCCTCGCAGAGGTTGTACCGGCCCTCAAGGCATAGATAGCAGCCTCCGCAGGGGACTCCGGGCTCCATGGCGACCCTGTCACCTACAAAAGTCATTTGTATAAGTCTTCTCTCTTGAGTCACAAGATATTGCGCTGGCATACCGGGCTTAAGGTCTGTTACACCTTCACCGCATCGAATCACCACCCCAGCAGCTTCATGGCCAATGATACAATCGCCTTCAAAGACGAGGGTTCCTATACGGCCTGTTTTCCAGAAGTGGACGTCGGAACTGTTCAAGTTTCTCAGCTCATGGCTTCCTCAAGTTTGTGGAGCCTCAAACCAGCACATGGATAGCCGTACCCACAGATTCCAGTGGCCTTGATGTGAAGCAGGACTTCGCCGGCCCTGGGTGCAAACACAGGAGCCTCTATCGCCTTCAAGTTGTGATCTGCTGTCACTTGTAAAGAGGGGTTGGGAAGAGGAGCTTGGAGTAGCTCGCGAGCTTCCGCAGGCGGTGTTGGGCCGTGAGGAGTAGGAACAGCATTGATGGAGCACATTTTGCCAGGATGTGAGAAGACGACGTGGGAAGACAGTTCAAACCAAATGTTTGAAGGGAAGAGTCTCAACTCCGCGACATGTTTGTTGCTTTCGTTTCCCCCCGACCTATCCAGTTTAACTTGTCCAGGTGAAGCTCGGAGTGCTTCACCTTTCCTCTTTGGGAGTGAAGATCCAATACGAGGACGATGTGAGCTGTCCCCAAAACAACCGCATGACCCAAGACCACGCCATTGCCCGCGTGTTGTGAGGATGGTGCTTAAAGCTGCCCAATGTAGAAGTAAATATGGGGATGCGGTTAAACTTCGGCAGAGGCTCCATCTTGCCAAGATCGAATGGCTGAGATCGTGGAGCAGATGGATAGATATATGAGCAAATGGGTCCCGCCACCGATGCGGGCTTATATCCAATGTAACACGTTCAATGTCCACGATGGCCCTCGATACTTCTCAACTGCAAGCTTTTCCTTCCAAGCCCCGGGTATTCATCCTTTCGGATATATCCAATGAACCAGATGACGCAGAGTCATTGGTTCGCTATCTGCTGTATTCCAATCAATTCGACACAGAGGGCCTCGTCGCCTGTTCATCAACATGGATGAGGACCAAGGTCTGTCCTCAAGACATGCACAAAATCGTCGATGCATATGCCCAAGTCGTCGAGAACCTGAGCCAGCACGCCCATCCGGACTTTCAGTATCCCTCTGCTGCTTACCTCAAGAGCATTATCAAGCCGGGCGCACCTGTAGGTGGAAGCTACCATGCAGCGAGCATCACTAACAGCTGTCAAAGGTCTATGGATTTGAAGCAGTTGGAGACGACGTGCCATTGACCGAGGGTGGTGAACTTCTGATGAAGAGCATCACGTCATCCGCCAAGGACCCTCTTTGGATCCTCGTCTGGGGAGGTACAAATGTTCTAGCATCAGTTCTTTTCAAGCTTGAAAGATCCCACACAAAAGAGGAATTCGCGGCCTTGAGATCCAAGCTTCGGGTGTATGCCATTTCTGACCAAGACGATACCGGCGCATGGATCCGGAACAAGTTTCCCGACCTCTTCTACATCTCTTCGGTTCATGCCTGGAACCAATACGGTATGGCTGCCTGGACCGGCATAGCGGGCGACAAGTACTACGGCTTTGACCAAGGTGGTCCTGACTTTTCCCAACTCACCCGAGAATGGATAAAGGAGAACATTCAAGTCGGTGCGCTGGGTTCTGCGTATCCCGACTACATGTTCATCCCGGAGGGCGACACTCCAACTTTTCTCTATCTGATTCAGAACGGGCTTGGTGTCCCAGAGCACCCCGATTACGGTTCTTGGGGAGGCCGCTATGCACTCACTGACATCAGTCCCAATGGTCTGGGCGGAGGGCATTATAGTGATGCCTGCGATATTGTGGTAGGCCAGGATGGGAGAACCTACAAGTCCAACCACGCAACGATTTGGCGCTGGAGAAAGGCCTTCCAAAACGATTTTGCTGCTCGAATGCGTTGGACACTGTCGCCCTCTCTATCATCCTCAAACCATCACCCCGTCATTGAGCTGAATGGCTCTGTGGGCCCCGCCCCAGTCTACATATCTGCCGAGGCTGGCTCCACGCTACGACTCGATGCCTCTGGTACATACGATCCCGACGGTGACAGCCTGACATTCAAGTGGTGGCAGTATCACGACCCTAGCGCTTCACAGTGGGCAACGCTATTGGAAGTCGAGACAATGAAGATTGAGAAGCTGGATAGTGAGGGCAGGATCGTTGACGTGACCCTTCCTTCCCCGGAGAAATGCTGTGCGGAGCTATTGAGCCGTAAACCCATAGAAAAAGGCCAGGTCTTGCATGTAATTCTCGAGGTTGAGGATTCTGGGACACCTAGCCTGACCAGTTACAGGAGAGTGATCATTCAAGCAACCAACAAGGACCTCAAGGGCAAGGCTGGCGGCGTGGAAGATATCGCCGCTGCTTACACGGAGCTTACTCGGTAGAGGCCGACTGACCTTGACCTACTTATCAATCCAAACTAGATTGAATAGACTCTAGATGTCTTTGGTTCTGTCTTTTTTCAGTGCCTTGCCCAATCCCTTGTGCAGAACTTTGGTGGAGCTTCATTCCGAACTCTGCCAACGTCTCGCCATATGGAGCTGGACCTAGATTACAACAAAGTAACCAACGGCATCAACTGGAGCTCGCTCCGACAGCCGCAACATGGCACACGTTCAGTTAATGGTTCTCATATCAGGTCCTGGACAACTAACGCGAATATAAAGTGAAGTCTTAATGATAGAGTTGGCTGGTTTTTATTTCCCATCAGCAAGAGGTCAATTCGTGTGAAACAAAACTTGATGCTCTTTGTTGAGGTACTAGTAGCTGAAAATGATAAATTTAACCTACCCCGTAGGCACAAACTAAATGGTCGGTATCACGGGATACTGGACGTCCCTGTCCAACAATGCTCCACATATACATGACTTACGCTTATACATTCCGAAAGCAGATAGCTCACTCATCCCCCGGCTTTTCCAGGCTTAAGGTTGCCCAATATGGCGCTATTGCAACGTCTTCCCCCCCCACTCCCACAATTCCAACTCTGAGCATATCAAGGCGCAATGGCGGATGCAAATATCAAGACCCGCCTACGTAGGACAAGAACAGGATGTCTTCGATGTCGCGTCCGTCGTAGAAAGTGTAAGCCAATCATCAACCCCCCTGGCGCGTCAACTTGGTCTCATTGCAGTGGGGATTTACTAGGTGACGAGGGCAAACCAGCATGTCGGCGATGCCTCGAAAGCAACTTTGAGTGCCAATACGGCACGCGAGTGTCCTTTCTAGAGAAAAACGCACATACAGTTGATCCTGCTCTTACAAAGTCTAGACCGGCATCCTACGCAAAGCTAAGGGTAAGTGATGGCAGAGGTCATGGTCCCAGAGCTCTTCAACATAAAGCCTACTAATCCCTTTGACAGTTTGTGGTGCTAGACTCTTCTGCTATCGAAAGAGAAAAGTTGCAGAACAATAGCGATGTCTCAGGTTCTCCCACCAGCCCGTCTTCTGTGGCAGAAACACCCCAGGAGCACCAGTCGGGGTATACTTCGGCGCTGGTAGCCCAAAGCTCAGAACCTATATCGGAACAACCACTTCTCTTGACTCCGTGTATAGAGGCTCAAGGCAGTCACAGTGTACATGGATGCGAAAGCTACATGGTCGGAAACTCTCCTTCGAACGCGGCGTACGAAACAGCTTTGGATGGACTGATGTCGCTTGGTAGCGAATGCCATACATCCCTTCCACATCCTTCTCAATCCATCGCGGATGAACGTCACTTTGGATTAGCACCATTGATTCCGACTCATTCATCATTTAGAAAAGAAAGACGCGATGAGCCTCTTCCCGAGGAACCGTTTCTGAACTGTTCATACATGCCCCAAGACGAGACTATCAAGCTGCTTCGTTATTATCGCTACAACATAGCACCATGGGTATTTCCCCCCTCCCAAACTTCGAAAGCATCTTTTGTTGTCTAATCAAGGTGGCTACTAGCTAGATATATGGGATGAAGACCAAACCTTTGGTCTATTGGTCCCGGTTCTAGCCATGGAATCTAGTGCTGTTCTCGGAGCGCTTCTAGCACTGTCTATGGAGTCTTGCAGTGGCTCGCAAGCAGGCTCATCAGCAGACACCTACGGGCAAGTACCAATCTCAAACGTGTCCAGTAACGCCTCTTCGGGTCTGCATGTTGCAGTATCATTAGTCCTCTCAGCTCTGGGGGCTCATATGACACGTGTTCCAAGTTCGTGGGAGAGCCCCTGCAAGGAATTCGATCTTGACTTGGTTTACTCGGTACCGTTCTTGGAAATGCAACCCACGGTTAGCTCTACCTTGATATCGCTCATATTGCGGTTGGGTAGGTTCGTTCTAGCGCGTATCCTCGATTTTGCTTACATGTCTCTTAGAGATCAGCGTCGGCCTTTTCCGCAGTTCTCCGGTACCCATCCCCAATAATTCCCTGATTGGTCACACTCCAACAGCCATGCCAGGACTCACTGGCACATCGCCACCTTTTGGCTCTGATCCAGTACGGTTTTGCGCTCAAGTCCTCAACTACTGCTTCGGGAGGGACACTTTAGCAGATGTTGGCCATCAATCCCATCCGCCCACAGCCCGCATCTGGGAAGAACTCCACGAACCACTGGCAAAGTGGCACAGTAACCGACCGCCTGAGATGAAGCCCATATGGGAGTTTGAGAATACCGAAGATCTCTTCCCAACTGTTCTTTTTACCAACGGAGCTGCCTTGTTGAGCAATCAGCTCTATCACACCTGCATGCTCCTTCTCCTCCAAAACCGACCCAGAACTCTTTGCGGACAGCAAGGCAGATCCTGTTTCTCATCTCCGCTGTGGCACGCACAAATGATATGTGGTATCGGTCTGCATAATGAGTCCAGAGATCACTGGGATTTCAGCTTGCTGATTTCGTTATTCCTTGCTAGCAAGAGAATGACGTATGCGCCTCAGCAAGCAAAGCTCCTGCAAGGACTGAGACGTATCGAGATCTTGACAGGGTGGAAGGTAGAGGAATTGTCTAGGCTCCTGGTTCAAGAGTGGCAGGCAGCATGAAGAATATCCACAGGCTTTTTACTGGCCAGCTCTATGTCGTTGAACCTTGTGACCCCAAGCCTCTTCGAGATCGGCGATGCGCCAGTCAGTTGCCCATCCAGTCATTGAACTGATGCTTCGTATCAAGTTGGACAGAATGACATGTTCAGACTTGTGACTCAAGAGTTTTCCAGCAATCCACAAAGGCTGTATTGCGTTGTTCAAGCAACCTTGGTGGGGATTGGTCAGGGATATTCCACAAATGGATTTTGCATGCCATATAGGAGATGCCGCATGACCGATCCCAACTGTAACCGGAAGTGGCTTCGCCTCCAGTAGCAGGATGCAGGCTGTGTGGTAGAGTTGGTTGGAGGAAATTGCTGCCCAATGAGCAAAGAGTATTTGAGGGAAGGGTTGGCTATCGATTGCTCTCACAGGAGTGATCTCCCTCGGTCTCTCGTTGAACCAAGCTTGCAAGCTATCCCAAAGGCGAAGCCACCGACTCCGGAAACTAGCGGAATCACATCCATTCTGTTCTCCGAGCTCCAGGTAGTGCGTTCTTGCTGCAATCAGCTCACAAGCTTCCGAGCACAGGAAGACGGAATAGTTTGCGTGCATATCGGGGGAACGATGCTGGCGGAAGAGCTCAGCCGCCCCTGCTATGTCAGTGCCTGGACACAGCCATTTTGGCAAAGGTATCAAAGTGGCCTGCGTGCCGTCGGAAATCAAGGCCCCGCAAAGATCTGTGGTGAGCGTCAATTCAAAGTCTCAATTCTGCGAAGATAGAACAAATAGTACCCATTCGGGCGTAGCACCAAAACACTGACTGAAGCAATCCCCCACTAAAGCCATTGACACCAAAAGTGTCGAAGAGTGCCGCGCAACCTTCAAGGTGACGACGCCAGTCGCTAGCGCTTGCCGACATCATCTCGAGACAGCAGAGAATTACACATGTTGGAATGACGTTGCGATCACGAGCTTGTAGCAGGGGCGTTAACATTCGAATTGCCTGCTGGTAAAGCTCCAAACTGTTAAAGGAGTGTTGCTTGGCTTCCTTGCGCTCAATCTGCCGCGCTGAGAGCGCTAAGATGGCATATAGGAGAGCTGGGCATTTCTGGGCAAGGAGAGGAACCTGTACAGTGAATGTCTGGGCGCTATCAAACATGTCGAGCTATATCGTGTTAGGTTCCTGTAGGCAAACCCTTGGCTGCGGATCCGATGACATACCCAGGGAGCAACTTCTGCTACATAGTTTTTCAAATAGCCCACCCTCGTGGGCGATATGAGAGCAGTCGTTCCAGGATCCTGAACGCCGACTTCCCTTGCTACTTCTGTGCTCTGTTTGTCTACGGGGAATGTCTCGCGCGTAACTTCCTGAGCAGTGCTGAAAATGAGCGAGCGAAGCTCTTCCTTACACGCGAGGTAGCTAGGGTCCTGCGCGAATCGGTCAAGCGACCAACTGATTGATGGAGGAGATGATTCCTCCGCCATAGTAGTACGTGCTATAGGATAATTAGTTGCGGCGATTCCCCAACCTGAACGAAATTGGTGAAATGAATCGGATCGGCTGGCGAGTTGAAATTTTTAGGGAGATCGAAGATGTGATTGGCTGTACTAAACCCACGCCTCTGGGCTACTGTTACATACGTTAACTCAACATGGAAGGCATGCATATTGTAGGTATGTACGTGCAACAGTTGTTCATAGTGCCAGAAACTTAGCACATCAACCGACTATGGATCAGCGACAGCTTGCCTTACCAAATATTGCACAAACTATATGCACTAGAGGCTTTCCAGGACAGGACAGGGCAAGATCTACCAAGCTTTCTTTTCGTGAGTGGCGGAATATGAGAATACGCGAGCTCACGCTTGCTTTTTCCGAGCGAGCTGTATTTTACCTTGTAGGTCTTTCGCGGACGGTCGGCTAGCAAACCCTATGATAATCATAAGCACGCTACACGAGTATACAGACGAACAAGAATATTCCATCTTTTGTCATCTATAAGAGCACATCACCTATTGCGAGTGTTCTTAACCTGTGAGAGGTGCTTCAGCTTGTCCATGACAAGAGAGAGCAAGCCCCAAAGGGGACACGGAAACGTATATAGAGACTAACGAGCCAAGATATGAGTCGATCTCTATATGCTTTACATAGATAGTTTGTCCGTCGTCATGCAAATGTACTCCTTGGCGACTGGTTCGGAACTTCGGATGGCAATCCACATGATAGGCTGTTCCTAGAGGATGTGGATCAAACTGGCATAAATACGTGAGTTGATCTCATGGAAGGCGGCAAGAGCCGAAATGGAAATGCTACCAGTGAATGGTGCGATAGGTCGGAAAATAACAGAACAAAGGAGGGGACAAGGGCGCAGGGGACGATGCAAGTCGGGATGGTTGGTAAAAAGCGACGAATTCGTTCGCTACCATGTACTTGGCATCCCAAGCAAGAATGACTAACTTACATGTAGGTCAAAGGTCCGCTTTGGGACGTGGGAAATGGGCTGTTATTCATCATATGGGACATGTCACGGTCAACAGCACGAGCTTTGGACGACCAGAATTGTCGTCAAGCACCGAATACTCGGTGTAGAACAAACCCACTTGCATGGACCGTTGAAAGAGGCATTAAACATTTACAGGGATTCTCATTTAAGGATAAGGATGAAACCACTGTAATTTGGCAGGCGGCTTGGCTTTACTACGGCGAATAATAATTCCAGAGTGACGATGTCACCCCTTACGGGGACCGGGGTAAGTATATCCTTGCAGTTAGTCCCATGCTTACTGTAGTATGTACTTCCATATTGGCTTGCGGCGTAGTCCATTTCTAAACTCACGTCGATTCCCCCGAACTAGCATGGCTTCTACCCTGCTGGTCATCAACCTAAAGGTCGATCCAACAATCACTGAAGGGCGGATGTGGGAATATCCAGTAAAGCCGCTCTCGGGACATTGAACGTGATACACTCTCAAATATTTTGACGGAGAACGTCTTTGAGCTGAAGATGATTTACGATCAGGTCGCCAAGACTTTCCCTGCCTAGCATAATGCCGAGATGCTCCATTGAACACGGAGGCTAAGAACCGCGACCTTGTTGGGCGGGGAACTTACACCCGCTTCACTAAGCTGGAAATTCTCTGAATGTAACAGGTACTCCCCCCCTGCGCAGGTCACCCTTGAATTTGCGAATCATCACCTGTTCCTACATCTTGGCAACTTGTTTGGAATGTTACGTCTCAACACTTGATCGGGTCACAGCTCTTTGAAGATCTATGCCTACTGCGGTACCGGCTTCCCAGGGGCTGAAAAATACTCGCTAGCTGGGCTTTCTGTTTCCCCACGTATCCCCAGCATCTTGACATATATCAGCCAATAGGAAGAGTAGGCTTGCTCTAGATGTCAGATAATGGATCATTATCTGGCCATGGCCATTGGCGGCAAAACTAGATTTGAAACAACCGCTGACGCTGATCCAAGAGACAGAAATATTGGGTACGGGTGGGTTGATTAGACCAAAACTGTCAACTCCGAGGTCCGCACTCCATATGGATTGTGGATTCTACACTCCATGCATGCAACTTACAGCAAGGACGAGGACGTCGAATCGCGGATGCGGAGCCGGACCGTCGGTACCATGCCAGAGGATGGCCATTGTCGGAGTCTAGAGATGGAATTATAAAAGCGCTTGAATTCCAACATGGAAAACTTGTAGCTTGGACATCCTCACCAACGCCTGTAACCTAAAGCATCCTTCCTTCTCAACTCTCCATTTCACACATCATCCGTCGATCGGATCATTTTATTCCAGTGTCTTTACAAAACCTACCATCATGCACGCTGCCGGTCTCTTCTCCCTTCTCGTGGCCCTCCCTGCGGCCATGGGCTGCCTGGGCTATGATAAGGGTCTTCCCAAGTCCACTGGCACCAAGACGCTCAGCTCCGCGCAGACCATCAAGGCTGGCCAGACCTTTGATGGCAAGTGGGTCAAGTATGGCCGAGGCATCAAGTGCAATGGCCAGAGCGAGGGTGGTAAGTTACTGATTGTCTACCTATAAACACAACGTTCTATGTGCTAAAGTATCATCTCAGGAACCAAGGATGCCGTCTTCGTCCTCGAGGAAGGCGCCACTTTGACCAACGTCATCATTGGTGCTGACCAGAAGGAGGGTGTCCACTGCCTGGGCTCTTGCACCCTGCAGTTTGTCTGGTTCGAGGACGTCTGCGAGGACGCTATCTCGATCAAGGGCAAGGGCACTGCCAACATCATTGGCGGTGGTGCTTACAAGGCCAGCGACAAGATCATCCAGCACAACGGCTGTGGCCACGTCAACATTGTCAACTTCTACGCCAACGACTACGGCAAGGTCTACCGCTCTTGCGGTAACTGCAAGGGCAACTGCGCCCGCACCGTCCACATGGAGGGCACCACTGCCGTCAACGGCGGTGAGCTTATCGGCATCAACCCCAACATGGGCGACAAGGTATGTTGCACTTTGATGTTCCTAGAATTCTCTATTCGGCGATTGATTGATGACGGCTAACCTTTTCCAATAGGCCACCTACAAGAACAACTGCTTCCCCAAGACCCAGTGCCAGGCCTACGAGGGATGCGACAAGAACAACGGCAGCTGTGAGCCCAAGAAGAAGGGCACTTGCTAAATGGATCGTTCTTCGATTCATCGACCAAAAATCGAGATGAGCCCCGGCTGGATTACTTCTCTTCTTGTAGCTCTCTTTCAAGTGCTTAGTTAGTTCTACGTATATACAATGTGCATCGATCCCAAACCAACCCTTGCTACAAGCCTGCGTAACTCTTGACCAAAATCCCACATGTGAATGTAACACTACTGCCATCGATGAGTCTTCCTATATCTCAAACGCAAGTTGCTCCATGTGAAACCATGCCAAGTCAACAGGGTCAAGTTTGGTCAGAGGAACCAATCCTTCACCTTGAAACTACACAGTGCGACCCATGGATTGACTAAGCATACTGCCATACCACACCACGTATTACGAATGAACCGAAGAATCAAAACCATTTATACAATTAGTTGTACGCATTGAATACCAGCAGCCAAAGTTGACATCTCCGACATATGCAATTGCGCAAAACTTGGAATCTATATATAGTAACAGACCTCTAGTGTTCCATCTTCTCACATCCCAGCTACTGCTTTTTCGCCTTATAATCTGCCCAGATTCGACCTAGAACAAGAAATCAGTAGGGAGTAGTGACAAGAGCTGAGACCGAATACTTACAATCTTCACAAAAGGTCTTGCGGTTCGGAGACGGAGGGTAGACATCCTGCCCGAAAGTTGCATTAAGAGTAACGGACCCAACGACATCCTTACTCTCAAGTCTGATCCAAGTAGTCAACTCAGTCCGAGACAGAGCATCTTGGCGGACAAGCAACTGCCTGGATCCACGCTCCCAATCACCGGCACCACCGAAGCCTGAACGTTGGCCGTAGCAGATGTGCAGATCATCAGTGGTGGGCTGTACTGGATAGTCCGGCAAGCTTTCTTTAGTCCATTTGTAACACCAAGAATTCCCGTGGTGATGCGCCACGAAAACACCCATCAAACCAGGTGTGGAGGAGATGGCTTTCATGAATGGAATGTCCTGGCCTCCCCAAACGCAGGTATCGTTTCGCACCCCGTCTGAACAGAATTTCTCGGCTTGGCCTTGTTCAAACTGATCATTCATTCCAGGATTTCGGTTCGGGTCAATGCCAGGCCCTGTTTGCACAGCACTAAAGATGTTTGGCGGGATGTGCACAAAGGCCAATGACGGGATTGTCTTCTTGTACTTCCTAGTCACCCTCTCCTTTTCTTTGACGAACCACTGGACAGCGGCTTCATCTACCCAGTTCTCCCGCTGTATCTGCTTGCCATTCTTGTCAAGAGTGTCGAACTTGAAGCCGCTGCGACTGTCGAAAAACCATAGAAGGAGCTCAGGCACACAACCGCAGCTATCGGTGCAACTGGAATCATAAACTGGTAGATAGTAGTTGGTTATGCCCCTTTTCTGGCGGTCCGGAACCATGGATCGGGTTCGAGAATTTCTCCACCGATGTTCCCGACTGAAAATATCCTCAACGTTGCGCATATTGTTGGATTCGTGGTTTCCGTAAACTGAAACCCAAGTAAGCCCGCGCTCGACAATGGGCGCAACGGCTTGATCAAGGTATTCGGTGCTGTTCCGCAAAAGATTGTCGCGAGAGATCATGTCGCCATTAAGGACCACCAGGTTTGTGTCCGGCTCATAATCGAGTAGCTTCGCAATGGTTCGCGAAGTTAGGGCGTCCTGAGTTGGTCCGTAACTAGCGGGAGCTATCAAATTCCAGAATGGATTAGCATTTATAAATGACCGAGATTCGCCAGAGAGGCCTACCTTCTCCATAATGTAAGTCTTCTAATATAGATATTTGAAAACTTCCCTCCTTTGTGAACCTGAGCGGTTCCCGAGGAGCATTATGAGGAACAGCCCCTGCAGCTACTACACACAATCCCAGCGCAGTAAGCAACATGATTTAAATGGCAGCTTTAGTCCAACTCAGGTTGCGCGAGGTTCGAGCCCGGCCGAAGCACGAGTCTTATACGTACAAGAATTTCGGTTTTGGTCAAAGACCTAGCAAGAGTGTTTGCCCAAACATAGACATCGATTTCAGCACGTGCCACTCCCGAGACGCCATTCCCTCCTAACAACGGTCCAACCCCACAATACAAGCTTGTTCATACAGTACATAACTTTGAACATGGAGAGCAGAAACAAAACAAGTGGATTGCGCCAGGATGCTTAGTGTGCATTATCTCAGCCACGGCAATGTAGGGACATGGACACGTGCTGTATAATCCCAGTAGATTATCCTGGTAGTATTCAAAAAGAAGGAACCTTGTAGCACTTCAAGGTGAAGTAGGTAGTTTCTTGACGCAACTCTGGCTATTCATAATATCAATCGTCACTTGAAGAGAGCCGGAACTTTGCTACAATGACAATGGGCGCTGTTGTGTTAAGACAGGCGCTCGCACTCCATCATCTCCAGGATTCGGCGCATACGCCCAGCCGTCTGCCCCGCCTCTTGTGTTCGCTCTTAATAACGCATATACTACATGACTTCAATTGAGAATTGGTCCTTAGATATACAAGTAACTAGAAGAGCATAAACGAGACAACTGATGAACCCGCTGGGAAGGGGAGGTACAGGTGCTAGACATGCGCACTCATTTAAAACGTGAATCCACCATCACTGATGCTAGTAAAGAAATATAACTCATTTGCTTGGCAAAAGAGTTGCCAAGACTCATTTAGAGGTATCCAGATAACTAAGATGAGTTAGCGTCGCGTAGAGGTGTTCGTTACCTTGGCTAATAGTCACACTTGTTAGTCGCCTTATGTATAGAAGAAGTCAATCCGTGGGGAATGACTCAAAAGCCTTGGGACCAAATGACGACAGCTCTACGACAAACGGGTGGTAACAAAAGAGTGTCAATTGATGGATATCCTCAAGTTCCTCCCAGTTCTGCGCACACAGAAGTAACTTGTAGTAGTTCGACCTCCTTGGTAACTTCCGTGGCCTACTTCCTGCTCCCTACTTCCTGCCCCCATCATGACGAAGGGTAATGAAGCTGCACCTTGGAAGCATTTACAATGCACTGACTCTTAAAGAAAAACATAAGGATAAACGGGGGTTTGAAAACTTTCGTAAACCCTCACGTGGTAATGCTGAGGATTTCGACATGATCTGACAAACTCCTTCCTCAGGTATGACTTGCGCTCTGCGTTGAGAATGGGCCACGCTGGCCCCAAAGGAATTCGCATCGTCATTTTTTAGTCCCGTGAATGCGGCAACGAACACAGAAGATTGCATGTGATGGTTTGATTGCTGGCTCGCTAACAATAATTGAGAGGCTAGGATGAGATACAAAAAGGCTCTCCTGGAAAGTTGGCGCACCGATCTACTTGAACCTTCCTCGGTGTACCTTTCAATGAACTTGGTGAATTACAGACGCTAAAAAAAGGAATGCAACTCTGCCCGCTAATGCTCGCACGTCTCTAGGCCGAGGCAGCTACTGCCAGCTGAGACTGCTTCTTCTGCTCGTCCCTCTGACGGAGTACCTCAAACGGCTCCTGGAAGTCGACCCAGCCGCAGTAAGGCTGAGCCATGGCGTAACCAATGTCCCTCAGGGTCTCCTCGCTATAGTTCTTCGCGGCGATGTCCTCCCAGCTGTTTGCAATGTACTGGTTCTCCTCTTGGCGCAGGTGGCTCTGCACAAAAAAGTTGCCATAGAGCACGCGCTCAGAATCCTCGCTATTGTTGGCAGATGCGCCGTGATAGCAGCTAGCGAGGAACATGAACGCATCGCCCGTGTTGAGCTCAGCTTGGACACAGAGGCTCTCGTCCGGAGGGGTTCTGTTGTCCCAAAGATGACTGCCAGGGATAAACCGTGTAGCCCCATTCTCCTTCGTAGACGGCTTTGCTGCAACGAAGAAGCCCATAGCCGTATCCTGACCCATCACATACTGCTCGGCTGACTTGCGGTTGCAAACATTGAGAGACACGATATCGTCCCTGTGCAGGGCTTGAGAGGGAGCTCCAGGTCGAACCCCGAAGACAATGGCATTGTGTAGGTAGGGGGGGTTTCGGACCTCCACCATCTCGTTGCCTCCCCACATGTAGAACGACGAAGTGAGCATCTCGTCGCGGACCGCCTTGAATGTGGGGTGTTGAGTGATCTTCTCAATATAGTTCTTCGACTTGCCCGCGAGACCGAGGACCCGCTTAGTTCGTACATCGAACTCCTCATGCTGCTGCTCGCCGTTCTTCTGACGGTAGTCGCCCAGGTGTGGGTAGATTTCTTTCCAGACTGCTTCAAGGTCTTTCTCCGAAACGCAGTTTCGAAGGATGACACCACCAGCAAGGCGGAGAGCATCGATAATATCTTCCTTGGTGGCAGTTGCGTGGTCAAGCGACTGCACCTCGGGAACAGGCCGCAGACGGTCGTCGAAGATTTTGTTGACCTCCTCGGACCCTACCTTGCGAACGTTGCGCATAAACTTGGCACTGATGGCGGCGCCCTCTTTGGCGACTGACTCAGCGTTGCTCGTCATGTTGGCGGCCGACCGTTTCGGAAGAGTGAGGTATATTGGGATAAAGATTGCTGGTTGTAGTCGGAGAAGGGACTTTGTGGATAGTGATGAAGATTTTTTGTGCTATTGCGCATGCGCGACACGCTTTTTATAGGGGTTTTGCAGTAAACACCATGTTGCTCGTAATCTATTTCGTTGATCAACTGTTCTGGAAAGTCAACTACCACGTCTCTCCCCGGCTCGCCGAGCGCTACCCAAATTAGTAACCAACAACGACGTGCCGATTGTCTGAAACATTACCGCCTTGGGGACCCATATCACCAGATAGGATCTACATGGTACATATGCACAGCAAAGTCTAATTACCGATAAGCAAGTTGGCTGCGGCAGTTGCACAACGAGGCCAAGCGGTGAGATAAGGAAAGCAAGGAAACGCATATTGTAATCCAACACATCTCGGCGAGCATGGCTAAAATTGAAACCATGTATTCTTGCCAAGATTTTGCAACGTCGCCGCCGTAAACTTTACCTTGATCATTTACCCTACTGACTGGTTTCCTGTGTTGCCACGCGTAGAAATCTCCACGCCTTCATGCCGTTACGGCCACGTTCTCGGCCAGAGCTTCACCTGAGCGGTGCAAAGGTGCTTGAAGAAAGAAATGGTCCTGGTGGAGAAGAAAAACATGCCTTGGTTCACAATTTGTAATGATGATGGAGAATTATCAAAAGCCCAGGGTACTGGGGCTGAGCAGGCCACAGGCTACCTTTGTTTGGTCTATAGACATTTGGAAATAAATGACCGCATATAGCTTTGCGAGTTGTATTTTGCATTGACATGAGAAAATGGCAATAGACCTGGTATTCTGTCTATACGCGACCATGAATCATATAGGCCATAATCATTCTTACTACTTGTGTGGGAACTACAACTTACGTGGTGGGTTGAAATGGCCAACAGGTCAGGGTGACGTTGCTCTCATTGATTCGTCTCTCCCTTGCTTTTCTTTCCTCGCTCTGTCTGCCAGATCTATGTTACATATTGAACTGGATGCGCTTCCCTCCCTCCCCTCTCCACCCCTTCCCCAATCTTCTATTAGTGCATCTTTACAGCCTCAACGTTGATTTCGAGGCCGGCCCCAGGCCATGATACTGACGAAACACAAAAGCTTGTCTGTGTTGGCCGTGTTGGACCACAAAACTCAACAATGTTCTTGTGCCAGATGTTTGCCCTTTCCGTTGTCGTACCATCCTCGTTGGTCAGTCCAGTAGCTTGCCACCAAACTTTGTAAACGGCCTGCCAGCCTTCCTTGACGCCCGCAGCTTCAAGAAGCTTCTGGACATTCTTAAACGCGAGGTTGTATTCCTCGCTGACATCGCCAGGGATCTCGCCCTTTTCGTTGAATCCTACTTGGCCTGTAATGTGCACTATGCTCATGTTGGGGCCCGCAGGTACCGTAACCACATTGGATAGGTTGGCCATTTCTGCCAGGTCTTGCTGCACTCCCGGAAGGTTGTAGAATTTGACACCCGCCTTGCCGAGGGGTGAGCCGACGTATTCGACCGCCATGGTGTGACTGTTGAAAGCGTATTGGTAGGCGACGGAAAGAAATAAGATCAAGAGATTCAAGTGAGTTATGAGGTATACATCTACCAGCAATCTTCACTTCACCCTACTGTTCTTTGCTCGATATTTATACCAAGGTGTGGTATAGGGTAACTTGAAGCACGGAGGATCCAGCCACATAACTCCTCCATGCCTCTGCACCTACGTATCAAAGATATGTTAAGAAGTCACTGATACTCATGCATGAGTACGTTTACCCGGGCAGATAGCAAGTAGACTAGTCTGCATTTGTGATTCCTGATTAGTTGAGTGCTACGAATCCCAATAGAGACTATGCAACCGATGAGTCGACCCCTTGTTGGTCAGATCCGTGCCCGCTTCGGACCTTCGGCACCAAAAATGGAACCCGCGGGTTCCTATCGCGCGCATGATTGTTCTACGTACTCGGTACATTACCCAAACGACCTTGGGACGGGTTGGACTTTGTGCCTTGTGGTACACCAATCAGAAGAAGAACCGGACCAGTAGTTTGAGCTCGAGGCCTCACGTCATCCAGCTTGCCTACAACGAAAGGATTGACAATACGCATTAAGCGCGCCGCAATCCATTCAAGCCATATCAGACCCCGCCTTTTGAACCGATCCGCGATAAGAAGTCCACAGCGAGCGACGATGATTATCGGCCAACGGGTTTTTTTCCCTAAGCGATTGAATCGACTGAAATGGGTCATAAGCAAACATAGTGACCTGTGTTTGAAGTGAGGGAAATGTGTTTCCTTTCCACTAACTCATCCACCCTAGATGATGCGCAAGCGAATGACGGATCGGGTTTGATTACAACGGATGCCTCATTATATAGCTGGCATGGCCAAAGAAACCACTACTTGATCAGTATATGTGCATTCGTTTCAAGTTTATGGCACAAATCATCTACGACAGACTGGTTTTCCCAAAGGACTCTTCCAGTAACCCTTTTCAGTTATGCAGTGTCTGAACAGTTGCTTTGGCAGACTTGTGCTAGCATTTTGATCAATGTCAGTGTAGCATGGGGAAAAGGGTAAGGGACCTGCATTATAAATCTCTCCAACATTGCTTCCATCATGGTACAACTACAGAAAGAAACCAATGAGAACACGAATCAAGAAGAAAGGTATCGCATTCGCAAGATGTCAATAGGTATTCGGCACCATTCAATATCATAAGTCAAATGCCGAGACAATGATAATGAGTAGCCAGTGGACTGATGGCAAAAACAAATCCTCGTTCTCAATGAAATAAGTTAAGAAGCCTCAATCTCTAGTAGCCACATCACTGTGACCACACACTCAACACCAATGAACGGGTATGGAAGGTTGACCATTTCACGATGGGAGTAGCGAAAGAGCATTTATTCACACAAGTCTCTTTGTTCATCGACGTCAAAACTCTTCTCATCAACGCCCTAGGGTCAAAGAGTTATGTAGCTAAGAGAGCAGATTTAAGCAGGTATCCATATTGTATGATACCCTGCAATGCACGTTGCCAAATTCTCAAAAACTCGTCATCGCCCTCAGCCTGTTCTCATATGCTCTCTTGGTAGTGCTAGATTCCGGAGCTGGCCCCTCGAAGCCATGTGGCACTCCAGAGAAGATGTGGAACTCAGTCTCAATGTTGGCCGCAACGTATCGGCGCACCAGTTCCACGTTTTCATGAATGAACATATCAAGCTGACCGCATTCGATATACAGAGACGGCAAGTCGCTGACATCAGTGGCTCTAGCCGGGGCCGCATAAGGTGAGACGCCGTCCTTGCCCACCTGTTCGCCAACGTAAGCTGTCCATCCAGTGAGATTGTCGATTTCGTCCCAAAGAGCTAGGGGGCCGGCATGATTCTTGGTGGTTCGATCATCGATCATTGGATAAATCAAGATTTGCTTGGCGATAGGCGGCGATAACTTCTTGTCCCTGGCGGAGAGTGCCACTGCGGCCGCCAGGCCACCCCCAGCGCTTTCTCCCATGACAGCTATACGTGCCGGATCAATCGAAAGATCCGCTGCCTTTGATCTCAGCCAGTCAAGACCTGCGCAACAGTCCTCGAATGGTTTTGGGAAAGGGTGTTCTGGCGCCAGGCGGTAGTCGACGGAAAATATTTGCACGCCACTGTGCGAGACCTGCGCCGCCAGCCCGGAAGCCATAAGAGCAACAGTCATTGCAATATAGCCTCCACCATGGCAATGAAGAATGGCGGGAGCCGGATCCTTGGAAGCCCCCTTGACCTTGAAATGGTAAATGGGGACGTCGAAACCATCGGCCGACTTGGTATGGTAGATGGTTTGCTCGACGTTATCGGGCAATTGGGCTGGAGCCTCTTCACCACCAAATAGAGCCAACATCTCAGTACGTCTGCCTTCCACATCATGCAGGCCCGGCTTTTGATAACCCGGGGGCAGCTGGCCTGCCATCTGCGCCATGGCCTCCCCGAACTCGGCATCGTATTTGAGAACCATGGTTTAGGATGTTGTTGGCTCGAAGTGTACTGGGTGGGTGAGTGCAAGAGGCAGATAGGTCTGTCTATGAGTTTCGAAATGGAGCAAATACGGAGGACAGAACACAGCAGGGAGATGCAAAATGGCAACGTCCACCGCTTATTACTGTGTAAATTGCCACATGTCCCCATTCGAGGCGGTATAGATGCGGATTTAGCTTTGTTCGCTGGCATAGCGTAGCCCCCGCTCAGAAGCGTCTAGATCGCAAACGTGTTGCGTACGTGCGCAAATACGGGACGACAAGAGGACAAGCACCGGGGGTTACGGAGGATTGCAGATCCCCGAATGTAGCTTCTGGCGGGACCCGAGGACCCGACGCTTTGGCCTAGCCGTTCTGCTGGACCTCGGGGACACTTGCTACGTCTGTTCATATGTGCCATGATTGACAACTGGTGCTTTTGGTGGCATCCACGGTATCCTAGTTTAGGTCGTTGCGGGCGGGTCTTGCGGGGTACTGATATAGTGTGTTACTTGATAGCTTGATGGCTTGTTAGCATGGAGGCCATTGTGGGGTAAGTGCCCCATACCCAATACTCCGTAGTCTGTAGTAAGGATGTACCCATGCAACCTCAGTTGCCGCAACATCCAGCTCACCGTGAACGATTTATATACATGGCGTAACTAGTGTAAGGGGTTTTGGATTAGCCTCCCAGCATAAAAAGTACCCGAGGCCGTGCCCCCATTCTCTTCTTTTCCATCGCCTAGCAGTAGCCGCCCCGGCAACATCGTCTTCCCAACTCATAGACAATTCACTAGTCACATATATCAACCATGACCTCGAAACCTACCAATATTGAAGCCGACATTCTGGTCGTGGGTGGTGGCTTTGGCGGCTGCTATGCCCTGCATAAGCTACGCAAGACAGGTCTCAATGTGAAGCTTCTGGAAGCCGGTTCCGACTTCGGCGGTGTCTGGCACTGGAACCGATATCCTGGTGCTCGAGTTGATTCCGAGTACTTCATGTATCAATACAGCAGTCACGACGTTTGGCGGCGCTGGGACTGGAAGGAACGTTTCCCTGGAGACATTGAACTCCGTGCCTACTTCGATCATGTTGCCAAGGTGCTTGATTTGCGCAAGGATGCCATTTTCAATGCAACTGTGGCCAAGGTCACCTACAACGACGAGACAAAAAAGTGGACCTGTGAGCTCGAGAACGGACGACTAGCAACCTGCAAATATCTGGTGCTTGCGACAGGATCATCTCACAAGAAGAACTTTCCCCAGATCCCCAGTATTTCGAGCTACAACGGCCGACTCATCCATTCGGCTGCTTATCCTGAGGATCTCGATGTCAAAGGGAAACGAGTTGGTCTCATTGGCCAAGGCGCTTCTGGTATCCAGATCCTGCAGGAGCTGGCCAAGAAGGATTGCGAGCTCAAGGTCTACATTCGCACGCCTTCTTTTGCATGCCCCATGATGCAACGAAAAATCGCACCTGATGAGTCGACAGCTATGAAGGGACTGTACCAAGCCGTTTTTGAGAGAACAAAGGCTGCACCTGCAACTGAGTCAACTAACCAGCCTGAGCATGCGTTCGGTGATCTAAGCGAGGAAGAGAGAGAAGAGCTCTACGAGGAGACATACGTGCGTGGGGGATTTGCCTTCCTCGGCTCTACCTTTAAGGACCTCGTTTTGAACAAAGAAGCCAACATGGAGGCATATAAATGGTGGGTAAAGAAGACAAGGGCCCGAATGACTGACCCTGTCAAGATGGATATAGTGGCTCCGTGGAAGCAGGCAAATTGGTTGGGGACCAAGAGGCCATCCCTTGAGCAAGACTATTACGAAATGATTGACAGGCCCAATGTGGAGCTTATCGATCTCAAAAAGACGCCGATCCAAGCTTTCACCAATCGTGGCATCATCACAGGAGCCGGTGGCAATTCGTCGGCCGACCGCTTCGATGAGTTAGATATTGTCATTTGTGCAACAGGTTACGACGCCCTGACCGGCAGTCTGTACGACATGAACATTCATGATAAGAATGGTGTTCGTCTTCAGGACAAGTGGAAGGATGGCGTCAAGACGCACCTTGGCATGATGATACCAGACATGCCTAACCTTTTCCTTGTATACGGGCCTCAAGCCCCAACCTCACTGGCAAACGGACCTCCGTTCGTGGAGAAGCAAGGCGACTGGATCGTCGACTTTATCGAGAAGATGAGAAAAGAAAGCGTTGAGTACGTGGAGCCAACGGAGGAGGCAGCCAGCCGATGGCGCGAGACTGTTCATGCAGTAAGCAACGCAACCTTGTTTCACGAGACTGCATCGTGGTATTTTGGATCCAACGTGCCTGGAAAGCTGCAGGAGCCCCTGGTCTTCTTTGGTGGTGTACCTTATTGGGATCAATGCTGTGCTGAGTCTACGCAGAGCTGGAAAGATTACAAGACAATCAACGGCACGGAGCAATCTGTTGTAGGATAAGCCAGTCTATCTTCTCGTCTAGTTTGTTCAACAAGTCACGTTCAAATGAAGCAATCTGCTCTGTGTTTTCTCGTGCGGTGAGAGTGTTCAAGGAGATAAAATGCATATTGTTGGGCACGGTTCAACGGCCGAGGAGAGGCCCTCATGGCCGTCGTGTAGTGACATTGCCCAATGCACTGCCACAATGCACTGCCAGAAACCCCGGCTAGGTATCGGGAAGGCACCCCGGTTTCCAAAGAAATACCCTCGTTGTCAGTCTTCCGTCCATGTGACACATTGTTTGGCTAATGAAGCGCAATAGTGTTGAAAGCCACTGGAAACTACCACCGCTCTCTGATGTTCCCGGAGATTTGGTCATGCTTCTTCTTGAGCGGCTAATAGCCCCGCCACCCCCCGCAATGGACTGGTCGAGATGTGTGGGGTGCATATGATCGCTTATTGCACCTATATCAAGTCCGCCGCAGAACCAATCATCGTGCTTGTCGTCGTAACGGCTGAAAGAGAGCCGGTTTGGTGGGAACATGTATTAGTGGTCGTTTGTACCACACTCCTTCATGTTTGCCCTTTAGCCTGAAAGAGGCCCGGCGCCTCATAAGACACCATGCCTCATGGGAATAAGCTGAAATTCCGGAAACTTGTACCTGATACCAGTCGTCGGGAAGACGGGGGAGTGTCAAACTCCGAGGAGAATGGGCTATAGTCCCATGATTTAAAGCGCAGTATTGCAACTCATTTTGGCGACAAGTTGTCCTGATATCCATCAGATCCCCTTGCCACCCCAGGTCGTTGAAATAGAAACACAGCATCTAATATTCAAAATGAATCTACTGGGCAAGACCTTTGTGGTGACGGGCGCGGCTTCAGGACTGGGACTTGCAGCGACCAGAAGACTTCTCCAACTTCAAGCAACCGTCCATGCCATCGACAAAGCCGCGGATATCAATATTGGCGGCATAAAAACCGGAAAAGCTCATCTTTACCCCTCGGTTGATATCACATCGCGTGAGAAAATACGCAAAACCTTTGAGGCCATTGTCTCGACCAGTCCTCAAGTTTCCGGGTTAGCTCATTGCGCCGCAATTTTGGGATGGACCCCGAGCACTGCCGAACATGACGACGTGTGTAACCGCCTCTGGGATGTCAATGTCCGAGGCACATGGATTGTCGGCACCGAGTTCCACGCGGCACTTCAAGCCGCAGCGAAGGAAGCAGACCCAAAGCAGCATTCTATCACAGCAAGCATCGTCAATGTGGGCTCCATGGCCTCGGTCAAGGGGTTTGTAGGCCTTTCGAGCTACTGTGCTACAAAGCACGCAGTCCTTGGTCTCACTCGAACATGGGCACAAGAATGGGGCCCTCAAGGTCTCCGGGTTAATCTGGTCGCCCCTGGTGTCGTTAATACGCCTATGTTTGATGTCAGCACTCTTGACGAGAATGGCCCACACAGACCAGCATTAAAGCCCTACGCCGAACCGGAAGAGGTTGCCAACGTTATCGAGTTTCTTTTGACTGACGCCTCATCCCATATAACTGGTCAAATGCTTGAGGTCAACGGGGGTTGGCCGTAGTCTTTACTTATTTGAGGAAGCGTTAGCGATCTAGCTATGAATATATCTTTACCTTCACTGAGCCATTATATGTCGACAAATATATATTTTGCACAGTTTCTAAACAATCTCAACAAAATGACTCACATGATCCCTATGCTGTCACGTTTACGACTCATTCCTCAACTCCGCAAGCTCTCTCGACAAACCTCCCGTTTCTGCGCATTACCAGGTCTTGCCCATTGTGGTGGACGGTTGGACCACATGCAGGAACACATGTGGGCCCACGCCTGAAGCATTGGGTCAGTAACTTATATAGACAGAGAAGTGCCTCGCACCGAATGTTTTGCGCGATACTGGGGACCCTCGTCCAGATGGAAAAAGGCAGTAGAGACACTTCGACGGCCATTGTGAGCGTGACCCAAAGTGAAGGTTTGGGGGAAGGAGTCAGACGGCTAGGTGGCATCTCTGCGTGATTACACCATCTGCTCAATTTGGATATGCAGGTCAATGATGGTCTATCTCTGCAAGTCTACATATTCCTAACCCTTAAATTCTCTACAAGGTATAGCTGATACGACTGGTCCCCTTGGATCGACTGATCTTCTTGACCGCTGTCTTCCCACATAGTTTAGTGCTGTCGACATGTGTTCCACCACAAGGATAAGTCTCGGCACCGACAATCTTCACCATTCGAAATTTCTCGCCATCCTCCATCCCCATGGCCTGACGGTCTGGAATAAGCCGCTCCAGCCCGTGAGACTTGAAGTCTTGTTCGTCCCACCAGTCAATCTCTACCGGCATGTCCTGGTCGATGTAAGCATCCAGCCTATCCTGGATCGCATTCTTCCATTGGCCTTCAATCTGACCCAAAAATTCGCAGGAGGCTGAATCTGGAAAGTGTGATGCTTTGGTTTCATCGAATCCGTCAATCTCCTTCTCAAGCAAGTGGCGAACGGCAGCCCCTAGAACATGGCCTGCTGTGTGGTACCGAGAATATAGAAGACGTTTCTCGGTGTCAATGGTCTGTGTAACTCTTTGCCCTGGCTGGAAGATCCTCTCTAGTCCATCGGAAAACCGTCCAACATGCAGAACCTGGTGCTGCCTGCTTACTGCCGTGCGCACCATCTGTACATCAAACCTCTCACCAGATTCAGCCACCATAACACCCTGGTCGGAAGGCTGACCGCCACCTTGGGGATGGAAAATGGTCGCATCAGTCACCACGACGTGGTCATCGTCCTTGGCTTGTTTGAAAAGGATCCTGTCGGCTTCTTCAAGGGACGAAAACGAGTGTACCCCTGTAACTGCGACCTGGAGTGTGGACAGGTGGCCATTTCGCTGAAACGCCAGAAGAGTGCGTTGCATCATTGTGCGCTGCGTGGATATCCCAGGAGAGGAGGTGTTCCTTGATGCCGGCTGGGATACGTGGAGGCGCGCACAGAAAGTGTGATGACTCTAGAGGTTGTCGTTGAATGTAGAATTTTAGGTATGTCGCCCCCTTTCCCCGCGTGCTGTGATGGGTCCACAACATTGCACTAGTGACATTGCCTGCATACATTGTAGATTGCCTACATTAGCGGGTTGGCTTAGTATCAGTAGTACGCGTCTCCCCCTTCAATTTCTCTCGAGTTCGATGGTACAGTCACGAGGAACGCTGCCATGTCCATTGAGAGAAGGAATAGAGTAAATCAAAGAGATGTTGGTGCCATTTGTCTGCTCAAAGAAGCGACGCTCATTGGGAATGCTGCACCTACACCTATCAGGGCGCTAAGTCCGTACACAGATACAGAAGCTTTCCTTTGAGCAGCCGGGGTGACTCTACTTGAGGAGTTTGAAGACTCTACGCAATAAGCACCTTTATACATGTAATTGCTTCGTATGTTGCAACTGCTCACGACTAAAATACCAAGCTATCGGGGTTGGATGCGCTTTCGGGCAGAAACCCTGCTAAACAGAGACGGGAAAGCGGATGTTGTGGTTCGGATGGCACCGGAATACGGCGCAAGGTTTAACCTTGTGGAAGCTTCTATTCACTTTGTCAGATCCGGGTTTCGTAATAGTCTTTCGTATAAATATCAAAGAGCGTATTAGCTCTGATTGAAGAACGTCGAAGTCACCGGGTACGGCTTCCATGGCCCTGAGTGGATGCCTCTGGAGCATCTGAGGATGATACGAATGCCTGGGAAATCTTTCACGGCACGTGATATAATGATTAGGGGCCTGCCACTGTCGATCAATTGTAGATGATGGTATATCCACCCAAAACATGATTGAACAGAACGTCCCAAGTGATCTGGGCCGCACACTCGCTAATCTTCCAGCCAGCCGCTTCCTGAGACAAGTTCGTACCCTTGACTGATCGCCATAATCTGATCTATATGGGTCAATTTATCTTAGCAAGATGGGTGGAACTGACCTATGGTGCGAAATCTGCATGGACGTCAATGCACCGGTCAACGGCGCGCAGAAAGCCAGCAATGTAGTCCCTTTCGTTCTCGCTGGTCGGGAGCACCGCCAATCCGCTCATGAATTGAAGCGCGCAGCAATGGCTCTTGCTAAACGGTATCAACGCCAGACTCCTTTCTCCAGCGTTCTTGCAGCAAGCGAGCCTCGACAATGATGCCAAAGTAAACTGTCTTCTCTATGCCCTGCTACTATGTGTGCTAGTCCATATTATGATGTCCAAGACTGGCTTTATAGAGAAGTGAGTCAAATAAATTGCTAAGGAGCTGGAAACGCAGTTATTGTCAATTCCTAGCCATCCAAGACCCATGAATGAGAACTCCACCTAACATCCGGTTCGGTACCATGATAAAACATCAAGTGCTGAAAGGCGGTGCTAAAATAACATCGCGGTCTAGTCCATGCGCCACTGAGTCGATGTGTTTTGAGTTGTAGAAAATCCCGAAAGCAATATTGCAAGGACTGCGTAAGAACGGAGACACAACTAACGCGGCACGGATGTCAGCTAGCCACGCAGCGCCACCAACCCTAATATTGATACAGTAGTGTAGACATATCATGCCATGGACATGCCGTACTGCCTCTGAGTTGATCAACGCCACAGCACTAAATTTCAGCTCCTTATTACGAATTTGGAAGTGACGGAGCGGCCCGAGGCCTAGACCGCGTTATCAACGCTAAAGAGATAACATGTCGCATTTCCCCAGTGAGGCCTGTATTGAGGACATTCCCTATCTGCAGCTCAGCTATCGCTAACTATGTCGCAGCCACATCCCTTTTCAGTTGAGACAATACCGGTAGTAAAATATAGGTGGACGCGTATTGGGTAAATCACATAGTTCCCCCCACGCAAAGCAATTCCAACGACATGCTACAATAAATTAAGTGGTAGCAATGGCGTTCTTTTCACTACGTTAAAAGGCCGATCACTTCCTTCAATTCGGTTCAGTGGAGACTAGAATACCCTAATACACGAACAGGCGAAATCTTTGAAGCATGTTCCGTCGAGTCTTCACTCCGGTCTACCGAGGCCGGCTGGTAGGCGCATGTGCTGCCTTTGGGCTTGGCGGATATGGCTTGTTCAGAGAGACACCCAGATATGTCGATGTCGAAGAAGCAGAAAAGCAGTTCCATACCTCTTCTGCCCACACTGCCCCGCAAGGCTACAGACCATGGTATATCCGCAACGACTATCCCACCTCGGACATGCTCAAATCCAAAACTAAAACTCCCATCGGTGCTGGGTTACCCACACTTCCCCTTCCAGGATTTGGGGACGATTTCGAGGGTGAGAACGCACCGTGGCTGAAAATCGACTTTGAGAAGCACCCTGAGGATTACGCCAAAGCCATCAAAGAATACTGCTTTGATGGCATGGTGCCCGCGGGGTTTCGACCCCAAGAAAACAAAGTACGCGATTGGTATCATGCTCCATGGATGCACTATAAGGGACCCAAATCAAGCGGTAACGAACGCGAACCTCTTAATGGATTAACTTTCGAGAGAGTGACCCCTGCGTACGAGTTCGCCCGAACGCAGAGTACTTGGTTACAGAACTGGGCATGTGGATTCTACAATGCAACAGGTGAGGAGTTGTCCCAACACAACTTCCTATGTTGCATCATCTAACCCCATGTTAGGAGCGACAGTTTTTGGTGACATGTGGAAGGATCCTGCCGAGCCGGACTTTACAAGCAATAAACAATTTCCTACCGGAACATGTGTCTTCAAGGTAATTAGCGTCGATCGCTTCCCTGGCTCTGTTCTTCCCGCCTCCCTTTTTCTGCTACAATACTTCAGAGAATGTGGCCTTGACTCAGCATTTAGATATTGCTCAACAATGCCACAAAGGACCAATTACCCAACATGAAAGGCTCACCATCAATGGATGCCGTAAGTACATTCCCATTCAATCAGGACAGAAAAATGGACAGCAGCCCTGAACTGTTGTTTAGGTGATCTGTAGCGATCCTCCGACGGGACCACCACCCAAAAATGGCAAAAACCGCGATACGCAACCTTCCAAGGTCCGTCTTGTTCAAGTCGATTTTGCAGTTGTAGACGAACGCTCGCCGATTGGTTGGGTGTTCGGAACCTACATGTATGATTGCAAAGTCAATGAAAAGGATGTGAGTGAGACTTTCCTACGGTCGCTTTGTGAGTACAATTCACTGACAGCTCTACCAACCAATTTAGCCCTGGAACAGACTTACCCTTGTTGGACTTCAATGGGGTAACGACCCCTGGTTGACAGAGGCAGTTCATAACAACGATCCAAACGCGAAACCTAAAGAATCATGGATCAACCCTAAGGCTGAGGTTCGGAGAGAGGCTCTTGGTGGCTCCCGCCCATCATGGGGTTGGAATGGCCGTATGAACGGACCCGCTGATAACTTCATATCAGCGTGCGCCTCATGCCACTCGACAGCGACACGCGACCCCATGTATTTTGGAAATCCTAAGAAGAAACTTGGAATAGTCCCCCCGCTCAAGACCGAACATGGTGAGACGACACCAGTACCGCCAAATACGGATGCCGACGTCATGATGTACTTTCGCAATGTACCCCCTGGTGTTCCTTTCGACCAAGGACTTGACCCTGACGACCCGACGAGATATGACCCAAACGACCCCAAACTCGCAAGCAATACCAAAAGCGCCGACTATTCGCTTCAGCTACAGGTCGGTTGGTCAAATTTCAAGCTTTGGCAGCAGAACAACCAGCCGTTGGTGGAAAAATCGTTGCGTGGGGTTAAGTATATCATTGGTTTAGATACCAAGCCCGATCCAGCAGATATCTCTCAAAGAGACTTGCTAAGACAGGGACCTGAGGTGAAGTATCAAAGGAAAGACTGAGCTCGGTCCGCCGTGTTTGCTTTTCGTCATTCGTCATTAATTAAGTGTAACACCCATTTCTTTCCATTACGGCTCAAGTTGCTAGATCCTTTACGTGTAAGAAATACAAAAGCACCATCAAACATATCTTGTGCATGCGGACCATGATTGCTGGAGAGCTTTGAAGCAGTTCCCCTACATGTATTGGGGCACAGAGCATCCCAATGTGCCACACTCATACCACTGGGTTGGATGAGTTCAAGTGCAGGAAGAGATGATGACTCTGAAGCTAGCCGCCTTTGGGTTCCGTGTGCTTGATGCAGACAGGGCGGACAGGGATGGCGGATCTCAATGGAAGCCTACCTTTGCCCGTGACATAATCGTCCTTTTGGATGCGACCACTGATTCAGACCTGACCGGGGAAGGCCTGGGTCGCAACATCATCAGCAGTACCCGAAAGCTACGCAAAAGGACGAGCTTGAAGCAAGCAGATCTGTAGTACATCAGTAGAATGTGGCCAAATTCCAGATCCAACTATGTGGAAAACAGCGACCCAAAGCTGAATTGATTCCATATTCTCGGGTGCGTTGATTTGCATACTTCTGTTATGACGCTGCACGCTTTGCTACCCGGTACTGTTGCTTTCGGTTGACATCCACTAGTGAGTGGCAGTCTACATGTCGGTATAGGGTTGGAAATCCCCATGTTGAGGCAAACTATCTTAACGGGACAAATGATGTGCTAGATATCCAGAAGTCCTCCAATACCGATAAAAATATTCGGGCTTAGTCTTGTCTTTCCAAAAGAGACGTAAATTTACCTATTGAAGGGGTTATCTGTAATCTACGAGATCGATTATAGTTATTCTGTTCACTTGTCATTCATATCTACACAGGCTATACAAAAGTCAATGTAGTCGAAAGGTGCAATGGATAATTTCTTATTGAGCAAAACATGTAATCATGGTTTTAGTATAGTAACACCATGATCGAATAGATCCCAAATGGTGGTATCAATCTCACAGCAACTCCTTGTGCCACTGCAAGGGATAGATTAGGTTGTAAGCTGAGTTCAGACGAAAAGGGGTCTGGATGTATGTCGTGCATGCTGTAGGCCCCTAAAATAAAAGTCCCGACACCAAAAGAGTAAAATAAATAAGCGATGTAGGATAAATCAGCTAAAATGCATTAGTGTGGTAATGGGAAACGAAAGGATCGCTTACGCGACCAAATCCAGCCGCGCTCCTACGGGACATATTGCAAATTAGTGGCGTAAGATGCCGCGACGGGGCTTGTTCCTGAATCCTGACTGCGACTCCTCCAGCTGACAATACATTCGCCCATCTATTAACAGTATTGTAAAAATAATACTGCGACCTTTCGAAGGTCCAGTCACCCGCTATTTTGCGGAGGACTTTATTATAAAAAGACAGTATCTTCGCCTGCTCATTGTCACTTTTTCTTTCTCATCAAGCCGGTCTTGCATTCTCTTCTCAATCTTCTTCAAAAGCTAGTCTTTGTTTCGTCTTTCTTGTGCCTGGTGCATATTTCTTCTATCCTTTCTTCTATCTTTGCTTCATATACTTCATTTATCCAAACCCTCTAAAATCTTCAACATGTTCTTCAACTTTAACATCGTCGCCCTTGCCAGCCTGGCTGCCTCCATCTCCAGCGCTCATATGATCATGAACACCCCCAAGCCCTACGGCAACCCTGACAACGGCCCGCTGAAGCTCGATGGCTCCGATTTCCCCTGCAAAAGCGTTCCATATGACGCCGACTTCGAAACCAACGTTTACAGAGCTGGCGGAGAGGGCAAGCTGGCCTTTACTGGATCTGTGGTCCACGGCGGTGGTTCATGCCAAGTCTCTTTGACCAAAGACCTCCAGCCAAACAAGGACTCGGTCTGGAAGGTTATCAAGTCGATCCACGGCGGCTGCCCCAAGGCAGGCGTTCCCGGCAACCTGACTCCCGAAGACGCAAACGGCCACGGTGCCGATCAGTTCACATTCGCCATCCCCAAGAAGGTCCCCGCTGGAAAGTACTCTCTCGCCTGGACTTGGTTCAACAAGGTCGGCAACCGCGAGATGTACATGAACTGCGCGCCCGTTACCATCAGCGGTAATGAAGGCTCCGAAGCCTTCTACAACGACTTGCCCAACATGTTCAAGGCCAACATCTTTGGCGGCGAGCCGGCTGCTGGTGGCACTTGCCGAACTCCTGCCGACACCGATCTCATCTTCCCCAACCCAGGCAAAGACGTCCAGGAGATCAACCCTGTCCGCGGCAACGCCCCGACGGATTGCCCCATGTAAATCACGTTCTAGTATCGGGATATTAGAGATTTTTTAGGTGTTATGCATATACAGATATAGATGTACGATTCAAGTCCTGGTGGCTTAGTATAGAAATAGAGAAATAGTTAGAGAATTGACGTTCTTTGTCTAGTTAATTAAGTGCCTACTATATCTTCGCCCGTCAGTTGTTGCCAGTTCACGGTCTTTCCACATAAGTTTCCATGGAAGTTCTTGAGAAAGGTGAGGAATCCGACACGCGCACATGATAGTATGGCAGGCGATTATTAGTATAGCCTCTGGGTTATTGATATATAGTCATGTACATTTTTGTATACTTTAGTATCTTTTACCCCACGGTCCTGACAATGGCACTACACTAACTGCTCCATAGTCGAGACGTGATTAACAACACGGTAGTTAGTCGCCACAAGAGGTTATTTTATCCCAAGGTGCTCCGATCTAACCTGATGGTCCCCTGGGACCTAACCACTCAGTATGACATTGCATTACGTGTCCGATTGGAGTGGACCGGTTTTCGCTATGATGAATCAAGTCTACAATATATATCCTGTTCCTCAACGGTGGGCAAGCTTGCTGTTGATCTTGTCAACATCATGAGCGGCAGCTACTTCGAAATTTGTATTTTCGGGATCCGGACCAACGCATGTATGTTCGTCGGCGTCGGCGGTGCAAATTCTATTCAACTTTGACCAAACCTACACGCAGAAATTTAACGTTCATATAATCTTGCCAGAGCGGGATGCTTTCAAAAACAAAGCATGGATCCTCATCAAGTAAGTGTAGCTACCCGGAGCCACCAGTTTAGTCAGGGACTCTGTCGTACATTCAGCTGTAGCTAAGGTCACGATGGATATTCTACCGTACTGGGTTTAAGGGTGTCAATAAATGTAGAAATATCTGGGTCACTGATGTTCCTAGACAAATACTTGGGCGACTTTGCCTCTTTTAATACCAACCGACTCAATAGCAGCTTCTCAAGAGGTATATCTACATCCTGACGGTTCTTAGCAGTCAGTGAATATATCGCCAGGGAGCCAGTGGCCAGCTCCGAGGGGATGTATTCCTTTGGAGGACTATGGTGGTGAGATACACATACTCAGTTAGGCTAGGCAGCGTGAGATGAAACATCGGGAGGTTCTCATAGGCAGGGGAGGGCTCAAGGTTGCCTTGGAAGCATGACTTGAACAACGGTCATGGACTAGATTAGCTGTTAAGCCTGCTTCTCATGTTGGTATTTGCTCGACTTCGCTGACTGTTGTAGCGTTGAGACTGATCAAACCAGAATGCCTGTCTGTGAACCTCATCCAGGAACCCCTATTACCATCATCACTACAGAGTAGCATGCAAGTACAGTAAGCTGCATTAGAGGGAGCCCTACAACCTCAGTAGTTAGACGATTTGCGGGCCGGTAAATCAGACCACTTTTCGCGCCACAGCTTACGTGCATACGCTGACGGCCTGCACATACCTAGAACAGCAGCACGCCACCAGGGATCTGCAAGGGAGCAGCGCTGGATTTGTGCGTCGCGGCCAACGCACAAATCAACTACCCCTACAAATCACATCCCCCAGCGTTCAATGTACGGCAGATTATGACAATACGCGAATTCAAACCTTGGAACCACTCGCGTGTTGGTCCGTCCCCTACCTTTGAGTTGGTTAGGGTTACAGTTGTGGGCCCATAACACGAAGGACCAACATGTGCTCTTGTATGAATATAGGGCCCTTTGTGGTCGTCCGCCGATTCAAGTATCGACTTTGTTCTTATCCGGACTACATTCTCCAAACATCGTTCCATTGGCGTTTTATGATTTGCAGATACTCTACGGAAACGCTAGTATCTCGAAGAACCACATTCTCAGAGCAATATGTCACCTGCGCCTCCACCCGGAAATCGCGGCCAGCGCTTGCTGCCGGCTCTCGTTGACGAGATTGCGACGGCCGATCCAGGCCGCGTTTTCTACTCGATACCAAAGACGAAGAGTATTTCCGATGGCTTCCAAGACGTTACGGCCAAAGAGTTTGCTCGTTCCGTTGACCACGTCGCATGGCACCTCGAAGCTATTCTGGGAAAAGGGGAGGGCTTCCCAACGCTGGCATACATGGGGCCTCAAGACGTTATGTATGCGGTGCTGGTACTAGCCGCTATCAAGACTGGCTACAAGCTCCTACTCAACTCGCCGCGAAACACACTTGAGGCGCACCTGTCATTGTTCGAAAAGACTGACTGCAATACCTTTCTGCTACCACCCAACTTTCCCTTGCCGATTATTAAGCAAATCTTGGACGTACGAAGAATGAAGACGGTCGAAATCCCCCCGATCCAGCATTGGCTCCAGGACGACACGATAAGCCCATACCCTTATATCAAGTCCTATGCCGAAGCAAGACTGGAGCCATTTGTAGTTTTGCATACTTCAGGGTCTACAGGATTGCCGAAGCCTATTCAGCAGTCTCATGCGACGCTTTCACCGTTGGATGCGTTCGCAACACTACCCTCGCAGGGCCTATCACCAACCTACCCCGCCATGTGTGCTGGGAAGCGTGTATACCTCGCCTTTCCTCTATTTCACTGCGCTGGTCTCTCCATGATTCTGCCTGGCTCTATATATGGAGGCTTCACCATCGTGCTAGGCCCATTCCCACCGTCTGCTGACGTGGCTAATGGTATACACGTGCACGGGGACGTGCAGCATAGCTGCCTCGCACCAATGACTTTGATCGACCTCGTCAAGGACCCAGAGCACCTGGAGAACCTTGGACGCCTGGAGCAAATCACCTACGGCGGGGGGCCATGCCCAACCGCAGTAGGTAACCTGATCGCCACTAAGACCAGGTTGCTCAATTGTCTTGGTACCACCGAGTGTGGAGTTCTTCCAGTCCAGCTCTGCGGGAATAACAATTGGCAGTATATGAGTGTAAGTCCTGTATTTGGACACGAGTACCGTCACGTATCCGAGAATCTGTATGAGCAGGTTGTTGTACAGAAGTCCGAGCTTGTTTTGTACCAAGGGATATTTGGCACTTTTCCAAATCTACAAGAGTGGCCGATGCATGATCTCTATTCGAAACATCCTCTTGAAGAGAACCAATGGCTGTATAGAGGCCGGACCGATGACATTATCGTCTTCTCAACCGGCGAGAAGCTTAATCCGGTTGACATGGAAAGCATAATCAACGCGAACCTCAAAGTGACGGCTGCGCTCATTGCAGGCCAAGGTCGATTCCAATCAAGCCTCTTAGTGGAAGTCCCGAAGCCACCAACGAATGATGCTGAGGTTGAAGAACTAATAGAAGCCATATGGCCCTCAGTCGAAGCCGCTAACAAAGTAAGCCCATCGCATGGACGCATCCATCGCGACATGATCACCTTTACCTCGGCCGAAAAGGCCATGCTGAGAGCCGGTAAAGGTACAGTACAACGCAAGTCAACAGTGGAAGTATACACCAAGGAGCTTGACTCTCTCTACGAAGGCAACAGAAGGGTCAGTCAAGAGTCTCTGGTGGACAATGCTATCAACAGTGAAGCTATACACGAGTTTGTCACAAGTATCATTGCCACATCCACAGAAATCGACACTCAAGGCTTGGCACCAGACGCTGACTTGTTTGAGGTTGGCCTGGATTCTTTGCAAGTGGCTGCCATAACCAAGAAATTCAACAAGTTGCTAGCGGCAAGTGAAAAGCCCCAAACCCTCGACGCCAGGATTGTATACTCGAATCCCAACATCGACGGCCTCGCCAGGGTCATTTCAGCACTCTTAGTTGGCACTCCGGCAGAAAGCAGAGACGCAATCAGTTTGCAAGAATTGTATGAAGATGTCGCAGCATGTTTGCCCCTATCAGCCAGACCAGCCAAAGAAAGAACATCCAAACATCTAGTTGTCCTGCTCACTGGCTCAACCGGCTCACTAGGATCTTACATTCTTGACTCTCTACAGGCGGACACGGGAATATCCCGAGTGTTCTGCCTTGGTCGTGGACCTAAAGTTTTTGAGCGACAACAAGCATCTCAACGCGCAAAGGGTCTCCAACCACCTACGGACAAGGTTCAATTTCTCGATGCGGATCTTTCAAAGCCTTTCTTTGGCATTCCAAAGCACACGTTCAAGCAACTGTTGAGCGAGGTGACGAATGTCATTCATAATGCCTGGCAAGTCGACTTCAACCTGCCTCTCAAATCATTTGCCCAGCATGCTGGGATTGTGCGACAATTGATTGAGTTTTCAGTCCACTCACGATTTGGTGCTCAAATCTTCTTCATATCCAGTATAAGCGCCGTGTCCGGCCGGTCTGGTCTTGTAGAAGAGGTAATATACAGAGACTGGAGGACTCCACATGGCACAGGCTACGGCCAATCGAAATTCGTTTCTGAGCTGTTGCTCGATGACGCCGCTCAGGACGCCGGGGTACCTGTGGTGGTCTGCCGCGTGGGCCAGGTTGCAGGGCCTACCACGGAAGAGGGTGTATGGCCCAAGCAAGAATGGCTCCCAAGCTTGGTTGCAAGCTCAAAATTTCTGGGCAAAGTCCCCGCAAGCCTTGGTTCAATGGAAGCCGTGGACTGGATCCCTGTCAATACCCTTGGCCAGGTAATTGTTGAGTTGGTCAGAGCAACAACGGAAAACCCTGAGGCTACTACTACTGTTCTCCACACGGTGAACCCCAATCCAACTTCGTGGTCAAGTCTGGTATCGGTTGTTGAGCGGTCCTTGGGCTTGGTAGATGTGGTGCTGCTGCATGATTGGGTGGCTGCCCTGCATGAGAGTGCGTGCAAGACAGACGATCTAACACAGAATCCCGCGCTCAAGATTCTTGCGTTCTATGACGAACTTGTGGATAAGCAAGATAACTCAACTATCTTTGAGACTAAACGTTCTACACGTTTGTCAAAAACTTTAGCTACTTTACGATCGGTTAATGAAGATTGGGTAAAGAGGTGGTTGAGGCAATGGGAGTTCTAACTTTAACGGAATTAAATACTATTACTTACGGAGAATGCAAGGATCGAGTATCATATCTTGCTGTTGTAGGGTCCATCAAGTAAGTTTTTACATCATAACTTGATCTGAAATGATCTTCAACTTAGATTGTCAAAAGTCACAATTTAGTCTAAAGTGATGTTAATCGATTCCGTATTCCGGCATATAACTTGTTCTTTGTGGTTTTTATGTAGTAACATATAGTGGCTTGCTTTAGTGACGCTTCGTAAACCAGGTTGTATGCTCCACCTCTCTCTAGGGTTTCTTTCTCGACCTGGCATCTCCAGTGGCCCAACTAGCGGCCATAGTGAGTAAGGTTCGTAACAGAATAGTACACTTGATTTAGATGTTAAAACTTTCATAAAATCTATCACCAACTTCTTACTCCAACAAAAACGACGGATGAGATCCAACTAAACTCAGTATAAAAGAATATATTTTCTATCTACTTTCTCACCCTTTTTTTCCTTTTCTACTTTTCTTTTCCTTTTTCCATGTTCATATTCACAAATTCAGTAGTACAAAACGCTGCCAAACAACCAGAAACGGTCAACAGAACTAAACAGTGACAAATCAGTCCTCCTTGAGAGCGTCAATAAGCATCTCAATAGCATCGCCAAGTTCCTCGAGCATGCGGTAAACAGTCTTATCATCGCAGAGCTTGTGGTTGGCGCCAATGCTAATGCTCACTCGATCCGTGCCAGGCACAGGAATGCCAGTCATGTCTATGTCATGGACAGGCTTGATAGAGATGTACCCAGTGGTGGTACCATCACCGCCTTCGCCCTGGGTGCTGGTTTGCAGGGCAGGAGATAGATGCTGCATGCTGATCTTCTCTTCCTGAACGCTGCTCTCAGGGTTCAGGTCAAAGTTCTGGAACGCCGTGCAGACAGAGTAGTATGGCACCGAGTCGGGCCAGTCGGTGCAGTTCTCCTTGATGTCGTCGAATCCGACGGTCTCGAATGGCATGCTCTCGAGATATTGGTTTTGAACGGCGCACATGGCGTCCTTCAGGCTTTGTTTGTCTCTTCCGTTGAAGAGGACTCGGCAAGGCACGTCGTTGGAGCAAGGGCCAACAATGTCCTGGCAGTCGTCGGGAAGGCTTTGCCGTCCGGAGACGACACGGCCAATGAGTACGTCCTTGGATCGTATCTTGTCGCCGATGACAAGGGCGCAAGCGGTCGTGAAGACTGTGGCGGCCGTGATGTGTGCAGAGTTGGCCGGCATGGGGGCGGTAATCTCTCGTTCAGCGAAGCAGATCGGGAGAGTCCCAGGGAGAATCTTAGTCTTCTTGGAAGCCGTCAAGATTGCAGGCTTGGAGTTTCTTAGGACTGATCTCCAATAGTTATATGCGGCTTCGCGGTTGTCGACCAAGTGCTTGATGTAAGGAGAGAAGCTTGGTGGCGTCTTTAGATTGCTTTCGCCCGCGTAAAGGCAGTGGAGGGCTTCAACATAGTGCCCAAACGACAGACCATCGTACAAAGCGTGGGACATGCGGAGGACCACACGAACGGCCTCGCATTGTTTTCGCAGAATTCCAATGCGCAGCATAGACTGCCCAAGCAGGAATGGCTGGGCGTAATCGGCATCCCTGAGCGCGTGTGTAGCCGTCATGAGGTCACCCTTTGTCTTGTATATTTCCAAGGGGACTTCAATTTCTTTCAAGAGGACTTGGAAGAACTTGCCTCCAACCTTAACAAACACGGTTCGGAGGATGTCGAAGTACTGCACAAGCGTATTGCAGGCCTCTTCCAGTCGGATGCAGGATGCATCAGCGGGGAAGTCAATGAAGAAGACATGAGAAGCTCTTGGCAGTCCCGTTTGCTCGTCTTGAAGGAAGAGTTTCTGCACCTGGGTGGCTGGGTAGACGTCCGTGATGAGATTGCGATCTTCTTGATTCAACAGCGGCTTCACTTCACAATCGATGAAGACCTCTGGATTGTCACTCTTCAGTAGCTGGTAGGGCTCCAGCAAGTTACCCTCTCGTTGCACAGGCATAGAAGTGGCCATGGGATGCGACCCGTTTGGCTGCCAATCGCCACGGAGCCTAGTTGCAAGATCACCGATGACGGGGTAATCAAAGACCTCCTTGACCGACACTCGCATACCGAGTCGTCGACCAACGAATGAAGTAAACTTGGTAGCAACAAGTGAATGCCCTCCGATCTCGAAGAAGTTGCTCGATGTGCCGACCTCGACCTTGAGGACGGCACTAGCCTCTTCGCAGAGAATGGTTTCAATCTCATCGATAGGGACGGTAGGCTTGTCGTTGAGGGAGGATGCGGCCCCTGTTGTGGAATCCCTCAGGATCGTTTTAAGTATTGCTTGAAGTGCCTTGCGATCAATCTTGTGCGTGGGAGTGATTGGCATTTGGTTCACGGAGTAAAAGCGTGCCGGCATCATGTAGGAAGGCAGTTTAGCCTTTATAGCTGTGCGGATGCGGGTTTCAACAACTGCGTCAAGCGGTTTTGGCACGATGTTGTCTTCCGTTTGACGGCCTGATCTCTTTTTCTGGCGTCCAGTGTTCTCCTGTTCCTGGACAGGGGTGACGAAACTGACGAGTTCAGCATCGTATTCGCCGTTGGGTCCCGCGTGGACCAGAGTAACGGCGTTGGCCAAGTCCGGTTGCCTAGATAGAGTGGCATCAATCTCGGCTACCTCCACACGGTTACCGCGAATTTTAACCTGCTGGTCCAAGCGACCAAACATCTCCAGTTGGCCATCGGAGGGGCGATAGCGTAAGCAATCGCCTGTCCTGTAGGCCCTATGGCGCTTCCCGTCCACCGTGATATGGATGAAAGCGTTCTTTTCGCGCGCAGGGTCGGTATACCCAAGGGCAAGGCTGTCACCAATCACCACGAATTCACCTAGGACGCCGATGGACACTAAGTTTTGCATGGGGTCCATCACATATCCTACCATGTTTCCAATGCACCGGCCGACGGGAACTCCGTTCGTGAAAGGGTCGTTCAGAGTCAGCTCGTATCTTGTTGTTGTCATGGAATTCTCGCTAGGCCCATAGAAGTTGTAGGCTCCTTGTTTGACAAGCTCCGCAATCTTGCGGCCATCCTTTGGAGGAATGGCGTCTCCTCCAATGTAGATTGTGTCCAATTCACGTGCTGCATCAGGTGCCTGAGCCAAAAGTCGTTCAAGCAAACCTGGAGTGGTCACAGTTGTTCGAATGTTCTCCTTTTTCCACAGGGCTGGAAGATCGACGAGGTCGAGCATTGTGTATTTGTCGATGCAGAGCAGCATGTAACCGTTGCAGAAGGCTCCGATCATCTCTTGGATGGATGTGTCAAATGCCAAACTTGACATGTGCGCCATGTTGCCATTAACGGGGCGCTGCGCATTCATGTTGAGCAAGCTGCGATGAGGCACCTTAATGCCCTTGGGCTTGCCTGTGGATCCAGACGTAAAGATGATATAGGCAAGCGAGTCCGCCATTGGAGATCTCCTCGACTCGGGAAGAATCTGTCCGTTGGCTGGCGGAGTTAGCATCTTGGTAATAGGTACGAACTCGAGATCTGTCAAGTTCAAGGCTGGAGGTGCGTTGGTGCCAATCAAGACCACCTTGTGACCTTCGATGGTTGATAGGCAGGTCTCGAGACGACCCACTGGCCACTCAATGTCGAGTGGCATGTATGCCAAGTTAGCTTTGAGAATACCGAGGAAAGCAATTTGTGCGTAGCAGGAACGAGGAGCAAAGACACCAATCAAAGTGCCAGCTGCCAGGTTGCGTGCCCGCAGAGACTCGGCAAGAATCTCGGAACGGTCGTCGAGCTCCTTGTAGGAAAGTTCCATGACAGTGTCTTTAACAGCAGGCGCGTTGGGAGTGGCCTTGACATGCTGTTGGAACATGTCGACGACGAGCATGTTCTCATCGTACTCGACTGTCTTCCGGCTGAGTAGACCCATGTCCCTAAGGGGATCAACTCTGTCATTGAGTAGCATGGTGTGAATCGGGGTGTCTGGCTTGTTAATTCCGCGGCGAAGGATCTCGCAGAAAACGGACCTGATCGACTCGATGGTTGCGTGTTCGTATAAATCAGTAGAGTACAGAATGCTTGCAGTCAGCTGGTTCTCATCCTGGATGACATGGAATTCCATGTCGAAACGAGTGTTGGGCTCGAGTGGAATAACCTCAGCATCTAGATCTCCCAATCTGAGCTGACCAAACTTTTTTTGGGCATGGAAAGCGAACAGGAGCTGCACTAAGGGATTTCGAGAGGTATCCCTAGACCCAGGGAGAAGGGCCGTTACGAGCTGTTCGAAAGGCACATCCTGGTTGGCAAAGGCTTCCGTAGATGTGCTCATGACCTGCTTCACTAAGCTTTCAAATGTCTCGGTTTCGGCGATGTGCGTCCGAATACATTGTGTGTTGACGAAGAATCCAATCATCTCCTCAAGCTCCGGGCGGTTACGGTTGGCAATGGGCGTTCCAATAGTGGCGTCAGTCGCTCCGGGCGCGGCAAGCCTATAATGGGCAGCCCGGAAGGCCGCCATCAACGTGGTGAATGTTGTCACTTGGCGCGAGCGTCCAAATTGATGGACACTGTTGTGCAGCTCGCCATCAATAGCGAAGCGAACAAAGCCTGCTTTGTTAGACAGCACCTCAGGTCGGGGGTGGTCATTGAGGAATTCCGCCGGAATACTATCGGTCAACTGCCTGATCCAGTATTGTAGCTGCCTTTGGTGCTCAGCCAGCTGTTTCTCTTGCTTCTGCCAGAAAGAAAAGTCGCGGTACTGAATAGGTAGAGGTTCCTTTGCGCTAAGAGGGTCTTTGCCGCGCGTCGCAGCCGAGTAGAACTCAGCAATTTCTTTACGCAAAATGTCAACTGACCAGCCGTCGGAGATGATGTGGTGCATAACAACCGAGAGAACATGATCTTCGGGGCCGAGGTTAAGGACAACAACGCGCCAGCCAGGCTCAGAAGTTAGGTCAAAGATTGTATTTTGCTGTTGCTGCAAAACGCTGAGATAGTCTCCGCCGTCGGGCGACACATTGATGATGTTGAGTGGTTTAGGGCGATGAGGTTGCACAATCTGCATGCCGACTCCCTCAACTTCTTCAAAGACTGTGCGAAGCACTTCGTGTCGTTTCTCCAAAGCGGCCAGTGTCTGTGAGAGGGCATCAAGGTCGAGACGTCCACGAAGGCGAACTGATAGTGGCATATTGTAGCCTGCTCCGGCCAGGCCAAGCTCTTCAATGAACCACAATCTTCCTTGTGCAAACGACTGCTCGACAGGACAGATGTAATCGTGAGCGGGGATTGCCTCGTGAGGAGTGTACTCTTTTCGCACCACTTGAGCTAGATCAGCAAGGACGGGGTTATTGAACACGTCCTTGACCGAAATCTTAGTTTCCAAGCGACGGCTGATGCGAGCAGCAAGCTTGGTGGCCATGAGGGAGTGTCCACCAAGATCAAAAAAGTTGTCAGTGATTCCCGCCTTGACACCGAGAATTTCAAGGAACTCCTCGCACAAGGCAGTCTCAAACTTATCGCGAGGAGGCTCGTAAGACGAGCTCGCTCGGGCCCTTGGAGCGGCCCTCGCTTTTCGTGTAAGTTCATGCCGATCAACCTTCCCACTAGCATTGACAGGCATCTGGTCAAGGACCATGACTCTCTGGGGAATCATATAGGCCGGTAGTTGCGCCTGGAGACGCTCCAGAGTTTCTATCTCGAGCCTGCGCATTTGGAGACGTTTCAGTGGTCGGTTTGCCAGCATATCATAACTCTTGTTAGGGCTGTCTGTAGGAAAGTTGAACATAACGCGAGAGCCCTCGTACAGTGAATCGTATCGATGGAATATAGCGTCAATCCCACCGTGCTGTGATCGCTGTCGAGCCCAACTGACTTCAACCTTGAACCCAGCCTCCTGGGCCAGGTATTTAAGATCATTGGCAGAGAACGAGGCGCGTTCATCAGTCCTGCGTCGAATTTCTGACAACCAGGCGGCTCCATCGAGAGCACCGTCTCCAGAATCTTGGGTCGGGTCATCAAGTGACTCGACAATATGACGCTCCAATAGCGTCTTGCTGTACGGGATGTTACCAACTGCCAAAGTTGTTGCGTCTGTAGAATTGGCCAGAAGGTCGCGCATGTTTTGCTTGTTCAGATGAGAGGACTCGAAGTCGATCCAGTCTTCTTCGTTGACGTTATGGACTGGCTCGCTTTGCTTCCCTGGAATCTTCAGGTGAATCATGGCACCGTATCGGTATTGGCTCAATTCGTTCGTAGCAGTCATCATCTTTGGAAGAATTTCGACGTGATTAACACGACCAGGAAGCTGATGAGTCAGCCTAGTGAAGAAGGTTGGGTCGACCAAGAGTTCCTCTTCACGCTCCTCAAGCTCTGCCATATTGCGGAGAAGTTTATCCCTCTGAGCGTCATTGTCACCCAGGACAAACAAGGCTCGTCCTGCGAGAAAGTCCCTGTTGATTGCGTAGGTACGCATGTCGCCAAAGAAGATACGACGGACATTGGGGAGACTTGCGAGGATGTCGATAGTCTCAGCCAAGTATTCTGGTGTAGGGAAATATTGAGCGACGGAGTTGATAACCACCAGCTCTGCTTGGGACGCTGCCTCTAACTTGCGCACGTCCAATGCCGAACCAACGTGTACCTTGGCTTTGCCTGCCAAATTTGACCGAGTTTGAATCGCTGCGTTCACAAAAGAGACGGCTTTACTGGATGGTTCCAGGCCTAAGTAGCTTTTGATCTGGTTAAGATTGAATAAGACCATTCCTGTGCCAGTGCCAACCTCGAGAACGTGGGCTGGGGGCTGACAGTCGAGGGCATCTCGGACCGTCTCGTCTAGCCACTCCTGCATCTCGGCGTCATCGATGAGCTCGCCGTCATACATGGAAGTCCATCCTGTGAAGTCGCGACCGAGCTTGACCAAGTCAATTTCAGCGGCGATGTCTTTGTAAGTGCCTGTCTCGAAGTGGTCGGCCCAATCGTCTACCTGGCCATCGGCTTGATCAGGCTCGTTTTCCTCGACTGCACGGCCAGTGACAAAGCCGATAAGGTCGGGATCAGAGTCCTCGTGCTCTGCAGCTCGAACAACAACAGCGGCATCATTTACATCGCGATGGCCGAGCATGGCATGTTCAATGTCAGCCAATTCGATACGGTGACCACGGATCTTGACCTGACGATCTATACGACCAAAGAATTCAATTTGGCAGTCCTTGGGTCGATATCTGGCCCGGTCACCGGTGCGGTATGCTCGCGTCTTCCGGCCGTTAATGTTGATTTCAATGAAGCGACCAGCATTGAGCGCGGGATCGGTGTAGCCTCGGGCTAGACCAACACCAGTGACGACAAGCTCTCCCATAATGCCGACTGGTACAAGCTGTTGGTGAGAGTCCATAACGTAAGCTCCGGAATTGCTAACAGCTCGGCCAATAGGAACGCCATTGAAGAGGTCCTCTTCCCTATCTTTCACATGGTAGATGGTACTGACCACACCGTTTTCAGTTGGACCATACGCGTTATAAACGCGGCTTCGGACTAGAGATTGAGCTTGGATGACATCGCGAGCGTCAAGGCGGTCACCTCCAATGAATAAAATCTCCAGACTGGTGAGAATTTCGGGGCTGTGAGATAGGACCTGTTTAAGCAAGGCTGGGGCGAGCACTGCGACCTGTACCTGCTCTTGGACAAGGACTCTGCTGAACGCCTCGGCGTTGATAATCGTATCGTAGTTGATACAGATCAAGGTTCCACCATTAAGCAAAGCGGTCCAGGTTTCCCACGCCGAACCGTCGAAAGCGATGTTCGCAATGTTTGCCACGCGAGCTGATTTTGGCATATGGCTCAAGATATTCGTTTCTTTTGTAAGACGAACAACGCTTCGGTGCTCAATTTGTACGCCCTTGGGCTTGCCAGTCGAGCCAGACGTGAAGATTACGTACGCGAGATCCGTTGCAGAAGGTCTTGGAAGAGAGCGCGGGTTCGCGCTGGCTTGCTTCAAAACATCGTCAATCTTTTTGAAGGTCACGTCAAGAGGCGGGAGCTGCGGTGAGGTTGTATCGGAGCCTGTCAGGACGATCTTGCGCCCAGGGATAGCGGTAAGGATATGCTCCAATCGCGCAGCAGGGACTTTGACGTCTAGAGGGAGATATGCCATCCTGGCTTTGATAATACCCAAGAAAGCGACCACAGTCTGGCACGAGCGGGGTGCCAGAACACCAACTACAGACTCAGGGAGCATCTTGGTTTCAAGTAACCAGCCAGCGAGGATGTCAGATTGAGAGTCCAGTTCCTTATAAGTGAGCTGACAAGAAGAATCCTTTACTGCAACTGTGTTGGGAGGGGAAGATGTAACCTGCTCTTGGAAGACATCGACCATGCTCGAGTTGCTCGGGTAGACAATTCTCTCAATATCGAGCAAGCCACGGATGCTAAGCTCACGAGGAAGTCCGTCTGTCAGTGGCAACGCCGCGATCGGAGTCATGGGTGCCTTCAAGCCTTGACGGAGGACCTCGTAGAATGTACCGGCGATGTTTTCGACAGTACTGGTTTCAAAGAGAGCAGAGGAAAAGAGGACGGAACCCTCAAGCTTGTCGGTGCCTTGGGCCAAGTGGAATTCCATGTCGAATCTTGTTGTGATTTCCTGAGCAATTCGCTCGCCCTCAGCGCCTTCTAGTTGAATTTGACCAAGGTGTTTCTGTGGGTGCAGCGCGAACATGATCTGCACGAGTGGGTTTCGCGAAGTATCTCTTGACCCAGGAAGTAGTTTGGATACAATCTTCTCGAAAGGAACATCTTGGTTCGAGAGAGCTGCTGTTGATACAGAACGGACTTGTTTGATGAGGCCATCGAAAGTCATGTCGTCACTAAGGATAGTGCGGATGCATTGAGTATTGACGAAGAAGCCGATCATGCGTTCCACTTCAACACGGTTACGATTGGCGACGGGGGTTCCGATAGCACAATCCTCAGCCCCGGTGAGTCTGTAATGGGTGGCCCGCAGAGCCGCGAGTAGAATGACGAAGACGGTCACTTGATTCATCTTAGATGCCTCAAGCAAGACCTTGTACAGCTCTCCCTTGATAACAAAAGGAACAGCACATGCTTCACCCGTCAGGATAGCGGGACGCGGCTTGTCACAGAGGAACTCAGCGGGAGCGCTGTTCGCCAGCTGCGTGGTCCAGTAGTCCAACTGTTTTTGTTGCTCGGCGAGCTGGGATTCTTGCCTCTGCCAAGCTGCAAAGTCGCGGTATTGCACTGGGAGAGAAGTAGTGTAAATAAGGGGAGTTTCGTTGCTGCGAAGGGCCAATGAGTAAGCTTCGCCAAGTTCCTGGCGTAGGATATCAAGGGAATAACCATCGGAAATGATATGGTGCATGACAATGGACAAGATGAAATCCTCGTCAGACACCCGGAGCAAGCTAATGCGCCAACCTGGCTCTGAGGCGAGGTCAAATGGCGTTGTTTGGAGCTGCTTCAAGGTGTTCATATATTGACTCTCAAGTTCAGGGCCACTCATTTGATTGGAAAAGTCAATGATCTTGAGCTCCGTGTTGCTGCTTGATTGCACAATTTGAACAGGCTCATCCTCAATAGCCTCGAAAGTGGTACGAAGCGTCTCATGCTGCTGCTCGATGGCACGAAGGGCTCTTCGCAAGGCCTGGACGTCGATCTTACCGCGAAGGCGTGTGGCAATCGGCATAAGGTACAAGGATGCACCGACATGTAGACGGTCTAGGAACCAAAGTCGGCCCTGAGCAAACGATTGGGGTGCAGGACCCTCCTGCTCACATCGCTGGATGGCGCGGTGCTTATATGTTGACTGTGCTCTGATCGCATTGGCAAGGTCTGCAATGACGGGGTTGTCGAACACCTCCTTGACCGCCACACGTGTGTCCAGCTCTCGGCTAAGATGTGCGGCCAGTCTAGTGGCCATGAGAGAATGGCCACCGAGGTTGAAGAAGTTGTCGTTCATTCCGGCTTCCTCTATGCCCAGAACCTGCTCGAACTCCCGGCACAATGCCCTCTCCAGCTCGTCTCGGGGCGGGACGTGCACGACAGTCTGGTTGCTTCTCAGTACAGTCTTGGCCTCCTGGGTTAGCTTGCTCCTGTCAACCTTTCCGTTGGCGTTGACTGGCATATCATCCAGGACAACGATTCGAACGGGAATCATGTAGGGAGGCAAGACGGTTACGAGTCGGGCGCGGATGCGCAGCTCAAGTTGGTACTTAAACAATTCTTCCGCGTCATTACGGGCGCCTGGCCTCATAGGGATGCTTCGAGCAGAAACGAAGCCGACAAGCTCAGCTTCCTGGCCCTGCTCCTCGCGGATGACGATAGCTGCGTCAGCAACTTCATCGCATCCAAGCATAGCGTGCTCGATCTCGGATAACTCAACGCGGTGATTTCGGATCTTAACTTGACGATCCATACGGCCGAAGAACTCAATCTGATTGTCAATCGGCCTATATCGCACGCGATCACCTGTGCGGTAGGCACGCACTAGCTTGCCGTCGAGCACAACTTGAATAAAGCGGTCGTAATCCTGAGCTTTGTCCGTGTAACCTCGGGCAACACCATCTCCGGTGACAACAAGCTCCCCCATCACACCTGGAGAAACAAGCTGTTGCTGGTTGTCCATAACGTAGGCACCGGAGTTACTGATGGCCAAACCAATCGGCACACCGTTGGTGAAGGTTTCATTTTCCCGGATCTTGTAGATGGTGCTCAGCGCTGAGTTCTCAGTGGGACCGTAAGCATTGTAGACACCTCCTCCAGCCTTGACAAGCTTCTGAGCAGCGATGGCGTCTTTGGCATCCAGACGATCAGCACCCACATAAAGGTTCTTGAGGGCGGCGATGCCTGCGGGGTAGTTATTCAAGCACTGCTTGAGCAGAAGGGTGGGCAGCATGGCCGCATTGATGTCCTCGCGGATGAATTGCTCCCCAAGGGCGCGAGGGTCCATGACAGTCAACTGATCAAAGCAAACCAGCGTCCCACCGTTAAGAATTGCGGAAAAGATTTCCCAGACAGACAGATCGAAGGCAAGACTCATCACGTTCGCGATGCGACCCGGTGCGTGTGCCGGCAGCACGTTGTTTACATTAGTGTCCTTGACAAGTCGCACAATGCCCCTATGATCAATCATGACACCCTTCGGCTTGCCAGTTGATCCTGAGGTGAAGATGACATAGGCAAGGCTTGTCGCGGTAGGCTCCAGTAAGCCTTGTAATAAGCCCCTAACGCTCTGCTTTCTCAGTAGGTGGCCAATGCGATGAACTTCGACGTCCTCCCGCTCGATCTCGGGATATGGCACTTCTGCTCCCAAAAGGACGAGCTTCTTCTTCTGTTTGGGAACAGCGTCTAAAATGGCTTCGATGCGAGCAACCGGTGCATTGACATCAAGCGGGAGATACGCAAGGCTCGCCTTCAACACACCAAGAAAGGCCACCACTGCCTGGCATGATCTCGGTGCCAGTACCGCGACTAGCGATTCAGGCGCCAACCCTTGACGATGTAGCCATATTGCGAGTTGGTTTGACTGTTGGTCAAGTTGTGAGTAGGTCAGCTGCGTAGTCGAGTCCTTCACAGCCACCTTGTTTGGCGCAGCAGCCACTTGTTTGCTGTAGACTTGAACAACGCTCAAATTGCGAGGATAGTTGGTCTTCTCAATTTGGAGCAGTGGTTGCAGCTGAGACAACCCATCAGTGATGGGGAGCGTGGCGAGGAGAGCCTTTGGTTGTTCGAGGCCCCTGCGAAGGACCTCAAAGAAAACGGAAACCATGTTCTCAATCGTTTTCCGCTCGAAGAGGTCAGTAGAGAACAGCACTGTTCCACCAAGCCGGTTCATATCCTGGAAGAGATGAAACTCAACATCGAAGCGGGTTGTTGGTTCTATCCCGATCGGCTCACTCTGCAAACCCTCTAGCTGGATCTTGCCAAGGTCTTGTTGAGAATGAAGGGCAAAGAAGAGCTGCACTAGAGGGTTGCGAGAAGTGTCTCGAGATCCAGGGAGAAGTTGGGAGACTAGGCGTTCAATAGGTACGTCTTGGTTTTCAAAAGCTGCCGTGGTCGTTGATCGGACTTGTTGTACAAGAGAAGCAAATGTTTCCTCGCTCTTGTCCACCTGTAGTCGGATGCACTGAGTATTGACGAAAAATCCGATAAGGTCCTCCAACTCCGGCCAGTTTCGGTTAGCAATAGGAGTACCAATGGAAGCATCATCTACTCCTGTCAGTCTATAATGCGCGGCACGGAATGCAGCTAGTAGCACAGTGAAAGAGGTGACTTGTTGGGACCTTGAAAATTCCCTTAGGCGAGTGTAAAGGTCCTTCTCAATATTAAGAGGGACTGCTTCGGCATTGCCCGTCAGGACATTAGGTCGCAGGTGGTCGACCAAGAACTCAGCCGGATTGCTCTCTGCAAGTTGCTTAGACCAGTACTCGAGTTGTTTCTGATGCTCATTAACTTGATCTTCTTGCTTCTGCCAGACAGAAAAGTCGCGGTATTGGATCAGAAGCGGTTGAACAGTCGAAAGCGGGTCTTGTCCTTTAAGGGCAGTAGAGTAGAACTTGGCCAGCTCCTGACGTAAAATATCAATTGACCAACCGTCGGAAACAATGTGATGCATAGTGATGGAAAGAATATGATCGTTCTCTGCAATACGCAAAAGCCTGACGCGCCAGCCGGGTTCTCGAGCGAGAATGAATGGGGCATTCTGCAGCTTACGCAAGGTTGGCATGAAACTTTCAGCTGAGACGTTGATGACTTCAAGTTCCTTGGCACTAGGAGGCTGGACGACTTGCAACCCAATTCCGTCTTCAGATTGGAATACAGTGCGAAGAGTCTCGTGTCGAGTCTCTATAGCGCGAAGCGCAGTTTTGAGGGCATCCAAGTTCAGCTCTCCCTGGAGTCGGGCTGCTAGGGGCATGTTGTACAAGGGATTGCCTCCCATTAGGTTGAGCTGATCAATGAACCACAGACGCCCTTGGGCGAACGACTGTTCGACAGGGCCAGAGTTCTCGTCATTGGTGCGAGGAATAGGCTTGTGCTCCTTTGATCCCTGGCGAACGAGAGCAGCCAGATCTGCTAGGACAGGGTGGTCGAAGACGTCTTTGACAGACACTTGGGTATACAAGCGCCGGCTGACACGTGCTGCTAGCTTAGTGGCAATCAATGAATGGCCTCCGAGATCGAAGAAGTTGTCAGTAACTCCAGCCTCTACACCAAGGACTTCCACAAACTCCTCGCAAAGAGCGGCCTCGATGGCATCGCGGGGTGCAACATGAACGGCTGCTGCCTTGCTGCGGGCGATGAGACGGGCCTGCCTTGACAGCTCATTGCGATCCACTTTGCCATTGGGGTTCACAGGCATCTTGTCCAGGATAACAATTCGGACAGGAATCATATATGGTGGTAAATGTGACTGCAAGCTCTCGATGACATGTGTTTCGATGCGTCGCTTCTGCAATCGTTGGAGGGGTCGAGTTGTCAACGGACCCGTGTTTTCGGCATCTTCAGGAAAGTTGAACAAAACCCGACTTCTGCTATTGGCTCCCTGGATCCGATGAAAGACAGCATCCAGAGCACCATTTTGAGAAACTTGGCGAGCCCAGCTAAGGTCTACCCTGAAGCCAAATTCTTGACCTAGCCTAGCGACTTGCACAGTGGTGAGTGAAGGGCAAGTCTGTGCCTTTTCTCGGGCGTTGGCCAACCATGCCATACCCTCTACGGCGTCCTGGGACGTGCTGTCAAGGGATTCAACAACGCTCCTCTCAGCGATTGTGTTGGCGAAGGTAATGTTGCCGACAGCGACAGTCGAGGCGTCGGGGGAATGCTGTAGCAGATAGCGAAGCTTACTGTAGTCCATCTTAGACTCCTTGAAGTCGACCCAGTCATCCTTGTGAACTTGATGGATCAATCTTCGAGACCCAGGAGCCTTGAGATACAGCACCGCTGTGTAACGGTAGGAGCTCAGTTCATTTATGGCTTCCATCCTCTTTGGCAAGATTTCGACGTGCTCGATTCGGGGGATATGTGAAGCGAGCTTAGTGAAGAATTGAGGGTCGACGAGAAGTTCCTCGTCTCGGTCTTCCAGCTCCGCGATTTTGCGTCGAACCTCAGCTTTAGTAGCCTTCTCGCCGAGTGTAAACACAGCTCTCGAAGCAAGGAAGTCTCTGTTGAGAGTGTTTGATCGTATGTCACCAAAGAACAATCGTTCGACGCCGGGAAACGAGACAAGCGTTTCAATGAGGAGAGCCAAGTACTCGGGAGTTGGAAAGTACTGGGCGACCGAGTTCACGACCACATGCTTGGCACGGAAGTCGGTGTAAGATGAAACGTCTGTGGCCGTACCAAGATGCATCTGGACCTTATCTGAGAGGTTGGGGATGGCCCTGGCAGTTTTGATGACGAGCTCAGCAGCCGACTTTGAAGGGTCGAGACCGATATAGCTGCGAAGCCGGTCGCCCAAGTTGAAAAGAATCATACCGGTACCGGTGCCGACTTCGAAAACATCGCCAGCATCCTCACCATTGAGAATGGCTTCCATGGTGTCGTCAAGCCATTCGTTCATCTCATTCTTGGGGATGTTCTTTCCATCGTACATAGATGTCCAACCAATGAAATCCCTACCAATGTTGGTCTGGTCAATGGTATCAATGTCTTCGTAACGGCTCGTTTCAAAATGGTCAGACCAAATTTGTACCTGGTCACCAGACTTGGCAATCTCTTCGTCAAGTGTGCCCTGTCGGGCAGTGATGAAGCCCACCATTTCGGTCTCCTCGTTTTCATCCTTCTTGAGAGCGACTGCAGCATCGCCCACTTGGCTGGATAACAGCATTGCATGCTCGACTTCTCCGAGCTCGATGCGGTGGCCCCTAATCTTGACTTGGCGGTCAATACGTCCAAAGAACTCGATTTGGTTATCGATAGGGCGGTATCGCACACGGTCGCCTGTTCGGTAAGCCCGAATATTCTTGTCCTCTTGAATCGAAGCCTCCACAAAAATGCCCTTATTGAGTTCCGGGTTCGTATAGCCACGGGCAATGCCATCACCGGTCACCACAAGCTCACCTATGACACCCGGGGATACGAGCCGCTGCTGGGTATCCATAACGAAGGCTCCAGAGTTGCTGATGGCCCATCCGATAGGGACACCGTTGACGAAAGTCTCGCTCTTGCCAACCTTATAGAGATTACTCAAGACTGCATTCTCGGTGGGGCCATAGGCATTGTAAATGCCACAGCCGACCAGCTTTTCAGCTGCGATAGCATCATGCCCATCAAGTCGATCTGCACCAATGTAGAGGTGATCTAGAGCACTAATAGCTGAAGGGTTGTTTGCAAGACATTGCTTCAGTAGCAAAGATGGAAGCATAGCAGTTCGGATGTTCTCTCGTACGAACAAATCGCCTAGAGCCTTCGTATCGACGACAGTGGTATAGTCGATGCAGCACACTGTGCCTCCGTTCAAAATAGCTGCGAAGATCTCCCATACAGATAGATCAAAAGCTATGCTCATCAAGTGCGCAATGCGAGTCTTTGGAGGCAGCATGCTGACGACATTGCTTTGTTTCACGAGCCTCACGATGCTTCGGTGCTCAATCATAACACCCTTAGGCTTTCCAGTTGAACCTGAGGTAAAGGTAGTATAGGCGAGGCTAGTAGCAGAAGGAGGAGGCACGTCGTGGGTGGTCAATTCTGCACTTGAAAGATCACATCGATCTAGCACTTGACTGATCTTGAGAATCTCCACATTCGCAGACGTGATGGCAGGAGCGTGGGTACCGCTTCCAATTAGCAATAGGGTTTTTTCGGGCAGAGTTTCGAAAATTGCTTCAAGGCGCGCAACCGGAGTCTTGATATCTAGAGGGAGGTACGCCAAGCTTGCCTTGAGAATTCCAACATAGGCCACCACTGTTTCGCAAGATCTCGGAGCAAAGACACCTATAAGAGTCTCAGCAGCAAAGCCCTTATGCTGTCTAAGCCAGTTGGCAAGCTTGTTTGACTGCCGTTCCAATGCTAGATATGAAAGCTTTGATGAAGAATCTTCAATCGCTATAGCATCTGGGGAAGCCTGGACGTGCTCGTGGAGGACATCGGTGACGCTGGAATCGCGAGGGTAGTCCGTTCGGTTGATCTCGAGCAGCCCCTGGCTCTGGAGCTTCGAGACCCCATCAGACACAGGCAAGGTGTGTAGCGGAATCTCAGGCTCGTCTAGTCCTCGTCGCAGAACCTCATAGAAGACGCTAAGCATGGCTTCAATTGAACCAGCATCAAAAAGGTCAGCCGAGTACATCACTGTACCTGTGAGCTTCTCAGCCGACTCTTGAAATAGATGAAACTCCATGTCAAATCTAGTTGTTGCTGCTAGATGAATAGGCTCGCATTGAGTCCCCTTCAAATCGATACGTCCAAGTCCTTCTTGAGAATGAAAGGCGAACATTAGCTGGACTAATGGGTTTCTGGAAGTGTCTCTGGATCCAGGTAGCAAGGCAGTAACAAGCTGCTCGAACGGGATATCTTGGTTGTCAAAGGCATCTGCAGCTGTCGATCGAACCTGACGGACGAGGCTTTTCATAGTAGTCTCTGCGTCGATCTTAATTCTCATACACTGTGTATTAACGAAGAAACCGATCATATCCTCTAGCTCAGGTCGGTTTCGTCCTGCAATAGGCGAACCAATTGTAGCATCTTCAGTACCCGTGAGTCGATAGTGTGCTATGCGGAACGCGGCAAGGAGGACAGAGTACAGGGTAGTTTGAGCGGTCTTGGAGAACTCTTGCAATTTCTTGTAGATCGCGCCATCAATCGTGATTGGCATGAGCCCTGCGTTGCCCGAAAGAATAGATGGCCGTGGGTGATCGGCGAGGAACTCAGCTGGGGCAGAATCCTTGAGCTTTGATGTCCAGTAGTTCAGCTGGGTCTCATACTGCTTGACTTGCTCAGTTCGCTGCCAAATAGAGAAGTCGCTGTACTGGACGGGCAGTGGTTCTACCACAGATAATGGGTCCTGGCCGTGAATGGCAGCTGCGTAGAATTTGTTGAGCTCTTGGCGGAGAATGTCAATCGACCAGCCATCGGATACAATATGGTGCATAGTGATCGATAAGACGTGGTCATCGCGCCCAATGCGTAGGAGACAGACCTTCCAGCCAGGCTCAACAACGAGGTTGAACGGGACTGCCAATTCCTGCCTTAACCGAGCCTGCCAGTCTTCACCCGTCGGTACGTCCGTAGCAGAAAGTTCCTTATATTGGCCTGGCTGAACAATCTGTATTCCCACACCATCTTGCTCCGCAAATGTTGTGCGAAGAGTCTCATGTCGTTGTTCGAGAGCGAACAAAGCCTTGCTAAGTGCAGGGATATCAAGAACACCCTTCAATCGTACGGCAAGTGGCATGTTGTACCAGGTAGCTCCGAGGTTCAGTTGGTCAAGGAACCAAATTCGTCCCTGAGCGAAGGATTGTTCCACAGGACCGGTAGATTCCAGCTTCGGAATGGCATGGTAGGGTGCTGTTCGTTGGCCGACGACTGTCGCAAGATCAATAATCACGGGATTGTTAAAGACATCTTTGACGGATATTTCCACATCCATCAACCGGCTAATTCGTGCGGCGAGCTTGGTCGCCATTAGGGAGTGCCCTCCAAGATCGAAGAAGTTATCGGAAATACCAACATCCAATCCTAGAATAGCAGTGAACTCCTTGCAGAGTAAGGCTTCTGTCTCGTTGCGAGGATTGACCATAGCCCGGGGACCCTTGCCAATCGTGGGGTGCAGTACAAGTTGTGCCAGAGCTTTTCGGTCTACTTTGCCGTTGCTGCTGAGAGGCATGCGTTCAAGTACAACAATGCGAGATGGCATCATGTAGGATGGCAAAACAGTTTTTAGCATGGCACGCAGACGAGATTCGATCTCCTGATTGCGGTGGCGCTGCATTGGCTGATTGGTGAGCAAATTGGCCTGCTTAGGCGGCTCCTCAAGGGGGAAATTGAAGAGAACCTTGCCCTTGTGATGGTGGAATACCGCGTCGAAACCGCCTCGGAGAGAGCGCTGTCGAGCCCAGCTGAGCTCAACATTGAAACCAGCCTCTCGAGCAATGTCTTCCACCTCAGCAGCGGACAATGCATTGGCACCGCCTGCCTCGAGACGAGCCAAAGAAATCCAGTTGGAGGTATTCGCGTCTTCAGAATGCGGGTTCACCTCCAATGATTCGACAACTTGTCGCTCAAATTTGAGGTGGGCATTAGGGATGTTGCTAAAAGCCACAGTGTCCTGGTCAAAAGAGTTTCGCAGATGATCCAAGAGGGATGCACGGTTCATTCGACGGCCATGGAAGTCGGCCCATGAGGTCTCAATGTTGTGAATTCGGGGAGATCGTCCGCAAGGCTGCTTCTTGTGAATCACAGCGGCAAAACGGTAGCAGCTCAATTCGTTTGTTGCCCTCATCTTCTTAGGTAAGATCTCCACATGTGCAACGAGGTTTGGCAACCTACGAGCCAGAGCGGTGAAGTAAGCTGGAGAAATACACAACTCCTCCTCAGCTTCCTCTATAGCGATCTGCTGCCGCTTGACTTCATCCTTGGCCACATTGTTTCCCAGCAGATGAAGGGCCTTGCTTGCGGAGAATTCTTCGTAAAGTGCATACGAACGCAAATCACCAAGGTATAGTCTCTCCATACTCTCGATCCTGAGCACCGTCTCGATCAAGGTGGTGAGATAGTCCGCACTAGGGAAGTACTGAGCGACTGAGTTGACGACGGCGAAATCAGGAGAATTGAGTTCGCCGAGCTTGTCGATATCAACAGCAGTCCCCGTCTCGACGCGGACCCTCCCAGCGAGTGCCGGCTGTGTTTGCGCCATCTTCATGGCGAAGGCAGCCGCGCCAGCGGAAGGATCAACACCAAGGTAGCTCTGGGGAGGATTCGTAAGCCGGAACAGGTTGAAAAGGATCATGCCCGTACCAGTACCAATCTCAAAGACGTTTGAGGGGCACCCACCAGCTTCGATAGAAGCCATGGTGTCGTCTAGCCACTCGTTCATCTCGCCCAAGTCAATGGGCTGCCCGTGAAACATGGAATTCCAGCCCATGAAATCTCTTCCCAGCTTTGAACTATCAATGGTGTCGATTTCGGCATAGGTACTCGAGTCGAAAAGGTCGCCCCACGCCTCGACTTGGTTGTACTCTCCGCGTTCGGTCTGGTCATCTGAAACAGGAGAATCTTTCCCTTCATCATCCACGGTGACGAAGCTGACCAGTTCGTCATCTGTTCCCTCATTCTCCTGAAGCAGAACAACGGCCTCGCTAACCATCCTATCTCGCAAGATGCTATGCTCCACCTCAGCCAGCTCGATTCGGTGGCCTCGTAGCTTGACCTGGTGGTCCATTCGCCCAAAGAACTCGAGTTGCCCATCTCGTTGACGGTAGCGGGCTCGATCCCCAGTCCTATAGGCTCGAACATACTCTTCGCCCACCTGCACGTTGACAAAGCGGTTATGATTGAGCGAAGGATCACTATAGCCCCTGGCCAAGCCATCGCCAGCCACGACTAGCTCGCCCATAACTCCGAGAGGAACCAAGCGCTGATGAGAGTCCATGATAAACGCAGCCGAGTTGATAATCGCCCGTCCAATGGGAACACCATTGACACTAGCCTCATCAAGTGGCACAGGGTATGCGGTACTGAAAGTAGTGTTCTCAGTCGGGCCGTAGACATGGCAAAAGCCGCCTCCTGTTAGGTTGGAAGCCTTTGCCGCGTCATTTGGGTTCATTCTTTCACCTCCAGCTAGAAGAACATCTAATCCACTGAAAGTTCCGGGAGCTTCCTCGATGCGTTGCTTGAAGAGAGCAGTCGAAAGGAAAGCAGCCTTGATACCTTCCTGGACGAAGGTTCGCTCGAGAGCTACTGCATCTAGAACAGTCATGTGGTCAATACAGACCACTGTACCACCGTTGAGTAGCGGTGCGTACAATTCCCAAGTAGCTGCATCAAATGCCAAATTGGATAGATGAGCTATCGGAACCGCTGCATTTGTGCCAGTGGGCAGAGAAGTATTCTTCACTAAGCGCACAATACCACGGTGCTCGACCTGGACACCCTTGGGCTTGCCAGTCGATCCCGAAGTGAACATGACGTACGCCAAATCAGTGGCGGATGGAGTCGGCAGTTGGAAGCCACTGGGCATAGCCACAGCGGCTAGCATTTTTGGCATTCGCACAAACTCAACGTCTGTCCGCTGAGTGGCCGGCTCTTCAGTTTCGGCACCAAGCAATATCAGTTTATGGCCATCGAGGGATGAAATAATGCTCTCCAGTCGGCCAAGCGGCACATTAACATCGAGGGGGAGATAGGCTAGGCCAGCTTTCAGGACACCGAGCAAGGCGACGACCGTAGGACAGGATCGCGGTGAGAGCACACCCACAACAGTCTCAGGAGAAAGCTGTCTTTGAGCTATCCAAGAAGCGACTTGGTCTGACTCTTGGTCCAGCTGACGATACGTGAGCTGAGTCGAACCATCCTTCACAGCAATCGCGTCACTGGACATCGCGACTTGCTGGCGGAAGAGTTGAGGGACGCTCATGTCTCGTGGATAGTCTGATCGTCGCACTTGTGCAAGCCCCATGGCATGGAGGGTATCGAGGTTATCTGTCAGTGGCATCGTAGCGACATTCTCCTCTGGCTCCGCGATACCTCGCTGAAGTACCTCGAGGAAAATCGAGGACAAAGAGTTGATAGTCGCTGGGTCGTAGAGTTCCTCAGCGAATATGACCTGCCCGAGCATGCAGTTGTCGCCTTGGAAAAGATGGAACTCGAGATCAAAACGACTTGTACGTGCACCTTGTACAGGCTCAAACTGGAGGCCTTCAAGATCGAGCTTTCCGATGCGTTTCTGGGTGTGTAGCGCAAAGGTAATTTGAACCAAGGGATTTCGGGCCAGATCACGAGCGCCAGGTCGCAGCTCAGCAACCACTTTCTCGAATGGCACGTCCTGGTGAGCATGGGACTCTGCTGTTGTCTCGAGCACGTGTTGAACAAGCTCGCCGAAGGACTTTCCTTCGACACGAAGGCGGACGCACTGTAAGTTGACAAAGAATCCGACAAGGCCCTCGAGCTCTTGACGGTTACGGTTAGCAATGGGGACACCGATAGTGGCGTCCTCGGTACCAGTCAAGCGGTAATGAGTAGCTCGGAAAGCTGCCATAGTCACGGCAAAGGGAGTTGCTTGATGTTTATGGCAGAACAATTGAAGATCCTGGTACAAAGGCCCTCTGATGATGAGCTCATGTGCATCAGCTCTGCCTGAGAGCATGGAAGGCCTGCTTTTGTCGCAAAGAAACTCAGCAGGCTGAGTTCCTCTGAGTTGCTGGACCCAGTATTCCAATTGCTTTTGGTGCTCTTTGACTTGCGCCTCTTGTCTCTGCCAGACGGCGAAGTCGCGATATTGAATGGGCAATGGCTTCACCTGAGCAAGGGGTTGCTGACCCTTGACTGCCGCAGCGTAGAATTCAGTCAACTCTCGCTGCAGCACGTCGACTGACCAACCGTCGGAGATGATATGATGCATTACCATTGATAGCACATGCTCAGTCTGGCCGAGTCGGAACAGAGCCGTCCTCCACCCTGGTTCGGAAGACAGATCGAATGTAGTAGTGTGCTCGGTTTTAACAGCTTCCTGCATGGCTGTCTCGCCGCCAGCGCGAAGGTCGTGCACCCTAAGCGGCTTGGGATCATAAGAGTTCACATTTTGCATATTGACGCCATCTTGCTGCAGGAACGTGGTACGGAGCGTCTCATGCCTCTCCTCCAAGGCCCATAGCGCTGCCTGAAGCGCATCGATGCTGAGTGGCCCAGTAAGTCGAGCGGCAAATGGCATTAAGTACCACAATGATTCAGTGTACAGGCGGTCGAGGAACCACAGACGACCCTGTGCAAATGATTGTTCAACCGGGCCCCGATGATCGTTACGAGAAATGGGAACATAGGGTGTCGTTTGTTGAGAGCTCACGCCCTCGAGTGCCTTTGCCAGATCGGCAACGACCGGGTTGGCAAAGACATCTCGAACTGAGATGGCAGTACCCACTCTCTGGTTGATTCGGGACACCACTTGCATAGCCATGATGGAGTGCCCACCAAGATTGAAAAAGTTATGCGAAACAGTGATTTGACGTCCAAGAACGTGCCCAAACTCTTCACACACAGCCACTTCCAAGTCGGTTCGGGGAGCTTCGGCAGAACTATCCACTTGGGCGGCTGTCGTGGAGTCAAGGCGGACGTTCGTCAATCTCCGGCGGTCGACCTTACCATTTGAATTCAAAGGCATATGGCTAAGCATGATGATTCTGGACGGGATCATGTAGGCAGGTAAGGCCATCTGCAAGGTTGAACGAAGGTTGGCCTCCAGTTTTGAGGGAAGTAGCTGGGGCTTGATTTCCGTGTCATCTTCATTGTCAACTTGAGCTGAACCATTGCCTTTCTCCAGCGTAACGAAGCAGACGAGCTCCACGTTGTTCTCAGACGATTCACCATGAAGCATCGTTGTGACGGCGTCTCCGATGTCTCCATGCTCGAGGATGGCCCTTTCCACTTCAGCTAGTTCCACACGGTAGCCACGAATCTTCACCTGGCTATCCATACGGCCAAAGAACTCGATCTGACCATCACTCGGACGAAATCGCACACGATCTCCAGTACGGTAGGCCCTGATCATTTGCCCGCCAATCTTGGCGCGAATAAAACGGCCTTCGTTAAGAGTAGCATCGGTATAGCCACGGGCAAGGCCATCTCCTGCCACAACGAGCTCGCCTATAACTCCAAGCGGGACAAGCTGCTGTTTATGGTCCATAACAAAGGCTGAGGAGTTGCTCACGGCCTTTCCAATAGGCACTCCGTTTGCCAGATCATCATGCCCTTTCTCTTTGATACCGTAAATTGTGCTGAGAATGGTGTTTTCCGTAGGGCCATAGGCGTTGTAAACTTGACCTCGAATCCGGGCGTGTGCCTTCTGCCCCTCTCGGCTATCGAATCGGTCTCCAGCTGCGAACAGAATATCGAGCCCAGCCAGAGCCTTAGAAGAGCTGGCAAGACATTGTCTGATGAGAGCGGGCGGAAGCATAGCTGCGTTTATAGAGTCTCGCTCCATCACCAGCTCGAGCGCCTTACTGTCTAGGGCTGTCAGGTAATCAATACAAACCAAGGTTCCTCCATTCAGCAACGCCGCATAGATCTCCCAGGATGAGGCGTCAAAGGCAATGTTGGAGATATGGGCAACATTGGCGGCCTCGGGTTGATTTTTCGTAACCTTGCTCTGCTTCACAAGTCGAACAAGGCTTCGGTGTTCGACCATTACACCCTTAGGCTTTCCCGTGGAGCCCGACGTATACATTACATACGCGAGACTAGTAGCAGAGGGCCGTGTAGTGCCCTCAACTTGCTGCATTGCGCTCTTTGTGCCATTAGTGAAGCCATTAGCCCCATTGAATGCTCCATGTGGTGGTACATTTGTCGCTCCATTGGTGTAGCCATTAGAATGACCATTGATCAAGTCGTTGATCGAGCCATTGGCGCGGCCATTCGGTGACCCGTTCATGTAGCCATTGGTGTTCTGGGGAGGGGCAAGAATATCTCGAATGAATGCCGTTCTGAATTCGGCAAGGGATAGCTCAGGAACGGGCACATCATCGCCAAGCAGGACGAGTTTGTGTCCGGGAACTTCGATGAGGATGGTCTGAAGGCGGGTGACTGGAACATTGACGTCCAGGGGTACATAAGCCAAGTTGGCCTTCAGAATACCCAGAAAAGCAATGATAGTCTGGCAGGACCTGGGTGCGAGGACACCAACCAGCGCTTCGTCGGGGAGACTTTGCGTCTTCAGCCAGGCTGCAAGTGCGTCCGACTGCCCGTCAAGCTCGGCATATGTGAGTTGAGCGCCCGTGCTGTCCTTAACGGCGGTCCTTTGGGAATAAGCCGTTACCTGGGTTTGGAACACGTCAATCACACTAGAGCTGCGAGGGTAGTCGGTTTTCTCGGCGTCCAGCAAACCCATCTGGCGGAGCTTGGGTAGACCATCAGTCAATGGCATCACATTGATAGGAGTACTAGGCTCATCAAGTCCCCGGCGCAGGACTTCGTGGAAGATAGTGAGCATGCATTCGACTGTCTCCTTCTTGTACAGTTCCTTCGCAAAGACGACGTTCCCTTCGAGACGATTCATTTCTTGGAAAACGTGAAATTCTAGGTCGAATCGGGTTGATGGCGCCAGTGGCAGTTTCTCCGTTTTTAGGTTATCGCTTAACTTGAGGTTGCCAAGATCTTGGTGTGAGTGTACAGCAAACATGAGCTGCACTAGCGGATTGCGCGAGGTATCTCGAGATCCTGGCAGTAGAGATGAGACGAGGCGCTCGAACGGCACATCCTGGTTTGCAAAGGCATCTGAAACCTTGGATCGCACCTGCTTGAGTAAGCTCTCAAATGTGTCCTCTTCAATCTCAAGTCTTATACACTGTGTGTTGACAAAGAACCCGATCAATTTCTCCAGTTCGGGGCGGTTTCTGTTTGCGATAGGTGTACCGATGGTAGCATCACCCACGCCAGTAAGACGATAGTGCGTAGCTCGAAAAGCAGCTAGCAGAATCATAAATGTTGTTGCCTGGTTCATGCGCGAGAATTGCCGTAATTTCTGGTACAAAGGGCCTTCGATGGAGAAGGTTACGGCACCAGCCTCACCAGATAGGACCTCTGGGCGTGAATAATCAGCAAGGAACTCCGCAGGAGAGCTATCTGCCAGCTCTTGTTTCCAATACTTGAGCTGTCTGTCGTGTTCAGCCTTTTGCTCGGGCTGCTTCTGCCAGAGTGAAAAATCGCGGTATTGGATAGGAAGATGGGGGAGAAACCCTGGCGAAGTTGGGTCCTGGCCGTTCACGGCCGCTGAGTAAAAGCGGCTAAGCCCTTCCCTGATCACATCAACAGACCAGCCGTCAGTGATGATGTGATGCATAACAATGGAAAGAATGTGATCATCTTTACCCAATCGCAACAAAGCGACCCTCCAAGCAGGCTCAGATGACAAGTTGAAACGGGCAGTCTGGTGTTTCTCCAGGATCGGCAGGTACCCGCCCTTGGTAGACAGAGTTATATCGATGATCTTCAGCTCCCGGGGATGAAATCTATGTACAACTTGCATGCCGAGGCCTTCCCTCTTCTGAAAGGTAGTGCGCAAAATTTCTTGACGACTTTCCAAAGCAGAGAGGGCACTGGATAGGGCTTGGATATTGAGGGGTCCTTTGAGGCGCGCGGCGAGTGGCATGTTGTATGAAGCTCCAAGTCTAAGTTCGTCCAAGAACCAAAGTCGGCTTTGGGCAAAAGACTGCTCGACTGGCCCATGGTATTGACTTTTAGGAATAGGATTGTGAGGCGTGGAGGACGTGCGGATAGCAGCTGCGAGGTCACCAAAGACTGGGTTATCAAAAACATCCTTTACGGAGACGTTGATGTTCAGCCGGTGGCTAGCGCGAGTTGTCAGCTTGGTAGCCATAAGTGAATGGCCACCGAGCTCAAAGAAACTGTCGGTGACACCAACATCTAATCCTAACACCTCAGCAGCCTCCTCGCAGATGATAGTCTCTGTCACGTTGCGAGGAGCCACAATCGTACGCGGTGTGTCATCCACAACCGACCCGATTGGAAAAATCCCCAAGGCTTTGCGATCGACCTTGCCATTGGGGTTTAGGGGCATCTGGCTCAGAACAACAATACGTGACGGCACCATGTACAAAGGCAGTTTTTCTCGTAGAATGCTGCGTAGCTGTCCCTCGGCCGGGGCGGAGATGATTTGGACTTTCGCCTGGTTACCGTCATCTTCGCTTGGTGACGACGGTGTCCTAGCCGAGGAGCTGTCGGAATTCATTGTAACGAAAGCAACGAGGCGGAAATCCCGGTCATTGTTCTCGTCTTGCTTCAGCAGGGTTACAGCATCTCGGACGTTATCCTGAGCAAGCAAAACACCTTCAACCTCGGCAAGCTCAACGCGGTGTCCTCGAATCTTGACTTGCTGATCCATACGGCCAAAGAATTCAATTTGGCCATCCTTGGGTCTGCACCGCACGCGATCACCAGTTCGATAGGCTCGCACAGGCTGCTTTCCGTCATCGATCTGTAGCTGGACGAACCGGTTGGCCTCCAGGGTCTTGTCGGTATAGCCTCGCGAAAGTCCATCTCCAACTACGACCAACTCTCCCATGATGCCAGCTGGAACAAATTGCAGTTGCTTATCCATCACGTAGGCCCCAGAGTTGGTCACAGCCTTGCCGATTGGCACACCATTGGCAAAGTTCTCCTCTGGTTCTAGCCTGTATACTGTACTGAGAATTGTGTTCTCAGTAGGTCCGTAGACGTTGTAGATGCCGCCCTTTACCAGGGATCGGGCTTTGATCGCATCCTGGGTATCAAATCGATCCCCACCAATCAAGAGGAGGTCGAGGTTCTGGACTGTTGCGGGAGCACTGCTCAGGCACCTCTTCAGGACAGCGGGCGATAGTACGGATGCATGGATCTGCTCTTTCTCGAAAACAGCCTGCAAAGCCCTGCTATCTAGAACAGTGTGATAATCGATGCAGACCAGCGTTCCACCATTCAGTAGCGACGCATAGATCTCCCAAGCAGAGGCATCGAAAGCTACGTTTGACAAGTGCGCCACGTTTGCTGCGGGAGGGAGTAGTTCAACGGTGTTGCTCTTCTTGACCAGTCTGACAACATTCCGATGCTCCACCATAACACCTTTAGGTACGCCGGTCGACCCAGAGGTGAAGATGGCGTAAGCAAGGCTAGTCGCCGATGGTCTCGCGCTCGGCTGTGCTCCGTCTTCACCATAGAGCATGGATTCGATCGGCACTAGGTTAATGTTTGGGACAGAAAGATCTGGGGTTCTCGTGTTGGTGCCAAGAAGTACGAAGTTCATCCCTGGGGCTGCTGCAAGGATTGACTCGGTACGTCCAGCAGGCACATTTGTATCGAGGGGTAGATAGGCCAGGCCTGCCTTGAGGATACCAAGGAAGGCAGCGATCGTTTGACACGATCGAGGAGCGTACACTCCAACGGTACCGTCAGCAGGTAGCTTGCCCTCCAACCAGCAGGCGATTTTGTTCGACTGCTGGTCCAGTTCCCTAAAGGTTAGCTGCGACCACACATCTTTAACCGCGACGCGCGTCGGGTACAATGAAACTTGTTCCTGGAACACTTCAACGATACTGGAATCACGGGGGTAGTCAGTCCTTTGGATATCAAGCAAGCCCTTACCGAGAAGCTTAGGGATCTCATCAGTCAATGGCAGAATAGAAATATGTGTCTTTGGGCTTGCCATTCCCCTTCGCAAGATCTCATAGAAGTTGCCAAGCATAGTCTGCATGGTATCCGCTTCGAAAAGATCGGTAGCGAAGAGAAGATTGCCGGAGAACTTCCCGTCCTCCTGGTGCATGTGGAACTCTACATCAAATCGAGTGGCTACCGCTGGCTCAATAGAATCTTGGTTAAGACCCCCCAAACGTAGCTTTCCGAGATCATGCTGCGCGTGAAGAGCAAACATGACCTGCACAAGAGGGTTTCGGGAAGTGTCTCTAGAACCTGGCAGCAGCGTCGACACCAGTCGTTCGAAGGGAACCTGAATAGATGGTTAGAACTGTAAAGCTCATATGCTGCGATGTCGAGAGTCATGATGCGAATTGAGCAAACTTCAGTCAGCTATTCGTTTTATAACGAAAAGCGACGGGTGTTTCGATATGTATGTATATCCATGTGAATATTCACGATGATTTTTGCGATCAAGGTGAAGAACCGCAAGATGTCGAGGTTCAACTTTTCGATAGATGGCTCTCACACAACGTTATAAAGGAAGCAAGCAACTCACATCTTGATTCGCGAAAGCGTCTGTGGAGGTTTCCTTGACTTGAGCGACTAAGCTTTGGAAAGTTTCACCCTCATCCACGGTTACACGCATGCACTGTGTGTTCACAAAGAATCCAATGATGGGCTCCAGCTCAGGCTGGTTGCGATTGGCACTGGGAGTGCCAATTGTAGCATCGGCAGCACCACTCATGCGGAAGTGGGTGGCACGGAAAGCAGCAAGCAATGTGACGTACGGCGTAACTTGGTTCACGCGGCAAAACTCGCGCAAGCTCTGATACAGCGTGCCTTCCACAGCCACCGGGATTGAGCCACCCTTGCCAGAGAGAATAGAAGGTCTCGGTTTGTCCGTGAGGAATTCGGCGGGCGAGCTGTCAGCGAGCTGAAGGCTCCAGTACCGCAACTGCTTGTGGATCTCCGTTTGCAGCTGCCCGTTCTCGTGTTGCCAGATGGAGAAGTCACGATACTGAACGGGAAGAGGCGCGAGGGTGGTCAGAGGATCAACGCCCTGGCAAGCTGCCTCATAGAACTGGTCAAGCTCACGGCTAAGGATGTCAACGGACCAACCGTCAGCGATAATATGATGGAGAACGATAGACAAAGCATGGTCATCAGGACCCAATCGGAAAAGGGTGGCTCGCCATCCCAACTCGGAAGCCAGGTTGAAAGGTGCAGTCTGTTCATCGTGGACATCTTGCATAAAGCTGTTGCCGCCCTTGGCAGACATATCAACTAATTTAAGGACACTTTGGCTGCAGGGCTTGATAATTTGCATGCCTTCTCCGTCAGACTCTGCAAACACCGTCCGGAGCGTCTCATGTCGCTGCTCCAGAGCGTGCAAAGCCGTGGTAAGCGCGGACAGATTCAGCGAGCCTCGCAGTCTGACCGCGAACGGCATGTTGTACCACGAAGCTCCCATACTCAGCTGGTCCAGGAACCACAAACGGCCTTGGGCAAAAGACTGCTTGACAGGACCCCTATACTCGGACGGCGTAATCGAGAGGCGCTGCAAGGATTCCATGCTGGCCATCTTAAGCTTAAGCTGATTATATGTTGGGTTCTGGAGCACATCTCGAACAGCCAGTTTTATACCGGCCGATCTCGCCCGGTTCACCAACTTGATAGCGGTGATAGAGTCTCCGCCAGCTTCGAAGAAGTCGACGTTGGCTTGGGCTGTCTGTGGCTGGAGCTGCAAGGTCTCATGCCATAGCTGATGGAGGATGCTCGTCGGGTCCGTGGTGGATCCATGTCGAGACCATCCAGCGCCGCCAGTCCTCCTCTGAAGTTCTTCCGATAGCATTTGCGCCCCGATAGATCGAAGCTTCTTCCGATCCGTCTTACCAGTAGCAGTCATGGGACGGTCGAAAACACGAACATAATAAGACGGAATAGCGTACGCCGCTAATTCTTGCTGAAGCGCTCTCTTCATATCTTCAGTCGCCTGTGGCTCCATCGGGACAGGGTCTCTTGCCCGTCCTTCATCACCAAGGCCGCCTCCATTGGGCTGTTCATCGACAATGAATGCAAACAGGACGGTACTCTTGCTGCTACTTGCCCCTGGGCGCTTTACAGCTTCCACAACGGCTGTTAGCTGGCTTGGTAATTGTGGTCGTATTTTCGACTCGATCTCGCCAAGCTCTATCCGCTGTCCATGAATCTTGATCTGCGTATCTTTGCGTCCCAAATAACGTAGTGTGCCGTCTGACTCGTAACAGACCAGATCGCCTGTTTTGAAGAATGGCAGAGGATTGTTCCGGTCAGCAGCTGGATACCAAGCTGGCAACTTGGTGAGGAAACTGGATGACTGCTCTGGCGTAGCCCCGAGGTATCCTTTACCAACTCCGATACTCTCCACCAGCAGCTCTCCGATACAGCCGATCGGGCTCAATCGATCGGGCTCGCCCACTTCCGTCACCCAATGGCGAGCTCCTGTGGGACGACCGATGTTGTGGAGGTGATGGCCGTCAGGCATGACTTCTGCGACACTGCAGATTGTGGCGGCCTCACTTTGGCCGTAAGCATACCGCAGCGCCACACGATGAGCCCAGAGGTCTCTCGTTTCGGGAGAGATCGTTTCGCCGCCAAGTTGAAGCGTCTCCAAATTGGGAACTTGCTCAGGCGATATCGCCCCGATGAATGAGGGTGTAAATAGCGCCCATGTTATACCCATCCGATTGATATATCCAGCAATGTCGTTCATTCGATCGTCGTCGGACGGGAAACATACACATCCCCCTTGCATCAAAGCGGAAAGCATCTCAACTAAACTTGGGCCAAAGGCAAACGAAGCGAACTGCAGGGCGCGCGTGCCGAGCTTCAGCTCGACGGCAGGCGCAAAAGAGGCAGAACACGTTACAAACCCTTGGTGGGTGATCCGGGCACCCTTGGGTTGTCCTGTGCTGCCCGAGGTAAACAGAACATAAGCTACATCGTCCGGCGAAGGCGACGCAGAAATTCCGCGTTCGTAGTTCTCGCCTTCCAACGTCGCCAACAAGCTCTCCTCCACACAGACACAGTTGAAAACGAGGCTTTTCATCGCATCAACCTGGCGAGTTGATGCGAGTGCAAACGTTGCCGATGTTTGGTGACAGATCTGTGCCATTCTGGTGGGTGGGACTCCAGGGTCAATCAAGGAAAAGGCCTTGCCCGCTTTGAGCACAGCTAGTATCGCAACCAGCACCCACTTCGACTTGTCAAAGCATAGAGGCACAATGGGTCCCACCTCATGGTTTCCAGAGGTTATATAGCTCGCGAGACGGGAAGACAGCCGCTCCAAGTCATCATAAGACCATGATCCATCCCAGGCGCATACAGCATCCTCCTGGGGCATCATGGATGCTCTGTGGGAGATAACATCATGTATGCAGACCGCCTGTGTTTCAGGCTGGACTCTGTTCCACTTCATGATCTCCGCCAAGTCTTCTTGCGGTAACACGTTCAGATCTCGCAGTGGAAGGTGGCTGTCCGCGTGATGGCACTGTCGGATCAGGCCGCCTAGCTGTCGCAGGAACCGAGCCATCTGTTTGGGATCGATCACCCTTGAATCATAATGGGCATGTAATCTTCCCGAGCCATAGCTCATCTGACAACTCAACAGTAGAGCACCGTTGGTGTAGGGGAGTATGGCGTTGGAGGCTCTAACGAATTGATGGAGGCGTGATACGGGGGATTCGAGCTCCTCGCCGTTGACCACGTCGAGCACTGTTTGGAACTTGGGGTCGTCCACCAATCCATTGTCCTGTGTCAATGCCATGGAATCCACGTCTTCAATCGCACGAGAAAGTGGCTGGTCCTGGAGGCAGCGCACACGTAATGGTGTCACGGTCCGAGGAGCCTTCTCTCCCGTTTCCTTCGCGTGAGAAAAGGATTGCTGGTAAAAGGTTCCGAACAGGGCCACCGGGGAGTCTGTGTATCGGCATAGAAGTATGGCCAGTGCAACATGACAGAGAGCCTCTTTGTTCCGTTTATACTGGCTTGTGGTGGGAAGGGGAAAGCTGAGTTCAATTTGTGCTTCGGGTCGAATATCTGTTGAATTCGGAGACAACGTTGGGAATACCTGCCCAGCTAGTTCCTCCTCTTTCTCTCCCTTTTGGTTGTCACCGTTGAAGCCTGCAAATTCTGCGTTTCCATTGCTGGTATCGGTTGGCTTTTGGGCCGCTGGAGCACTGGTGCCATCGTAGGCTGCGAGAACCCTCCGAAGAGTATGATACTGTAGAGTCTGATCCACTAGCAGGTGACTGAATGTCCAAATCAGATATCTCTTCCCGGACGTCTCCACCAGCGCATATCGATTGCTTGGGGACCCTTCCTCCTCTGCTGCGGTCTCTTCATTTCTGACGGCCTCGCTTAACTCTTCCGAATATGTTGTCCACGTGAAGCAGTTGGAAATGGTAACCTGGTGCTGTGTTCGGGGATTCAATGGCACAATCCGGGTCCGGAGGGCTGGGGTCTGGTGGACAACCTCGCTCCAGGAACTGGCCAGACGGTCGAGATTTATCTCGAGAGGAACATGGTACACAACATGACCGATGTGACTTTGTTGAATATAGCTCAGGCGCTTGAGTGCGCTGCGTTGGAAAGTCGTGCATGGCGTAACGGCTTCAATGGTGGTCAGGTCTGCGTAACAAAGTTGGCTGGCCTGTCGCCGCAGCGTGTCAAGGATATCATTGGTATCAAATACCAGGCCCTTGATGGCGTTGCCGGAAGTATTGATTTTTGTCATTTCGCAATGCTGAGTCTCTGATAAAGTAGCGTATTTTGAGTATTGACTCTAGGTAAAGGTCAAAACTTGAAGGGAAAAAGTTGCAATACATATGAAGTCAGCTCCCAAAGCTGGCATCACCTGGTCATTAAGAGAACGTCTTTGCTACGGAAGCAATCCGGTGATTTCGACTCAAGAATTGCGAGTTGGTACCTGGGGTGGGGTGGGATCAGCTTGGGGGGTGAGCTGGGCTGCGTTTTCACACACCCCGAGTGCTGCTAGCCTGCCTTGGTGGAGCATCATCCGTGCAGAACACACCTCAGCTTGAACATTTTTACATTTTTCTCTTATGTTTATCTTATAATACATATCTTACTAAAAAGGATATATAAATATTTACTTGATTAGAAAGACGTAGTTTATTACTGTATAGCTCTTGAGTAGTATTTTTTTTCGTTATACGCTATCTTACGCTGAATTGTTTTAGTTACAATTATTACTTCAATTATACTCCTCCGTAGCTAGGGTAGTAACGAAAGATACCTAAAAGGTATAATAATCTATGAAGTTCTTTAGTAGTCAAATCATTGAATGTGTTTAATATATCTATAGATAAAAGTAAACCGGGTCAGAAGCTACCCTATACTGTAGGGTTAATCTGATTTCATCTTATTACTTATGATACAATGAATAGCGATTCAACTTTAAAGTTATTCAATTGACCATTGGGTGGTATAAAACCTGTAGCCTTATCAGGACCTTGAGCAGGAATTTCAGAATTTCATCACTACGTTATCCAATGCCCAACAGTTATGGTCTTGTCAAGGCCCAAAGTGTATTGCAGTTATCGTCTCAAAAGGCCATGCGGTACACATTCGATTGCATACAGCTAATTGCTCCATTCCCTGTGCAGTACAGACACCAACAATAACACATATTCTACTCGCCTATTCTAATCCTTGTTTAGCGGCAATCCTTTCTTCCGGTACGTTCGCACATACGTAAGCTGACATGGCATCGCTTTGATAGACAGATCCTTCGACGAGGATTCCCGCTCGGACTTGTTCCCGTTTTAGGCCTAATAAGCTAAGTCTGCAATGTGTAATTCTTGGTACACAAAGAGAGACATGCGTCGAAATAACCCTGCTGGGGCCACGGCCTCTTACAAGCCCACTTTACACGTATACATTCAATGTACGTCAGTATATGCACTCCTCTTCTGAACGGAGACTGCAAACTACAAGCACAACTGTCCACATACGCGACATGTCGGGGGGCTCGCCTAAAAGAGGGATCTGCACTCGTATCAGCCCTAGCAAAACGCCGGTCTGGGCAGTTTCTGCGGGAACATGGCCAATATCATGGTTAAGGTACATGACACTATCCACTTGCCTACTGATTCCACACAGGCTGCAGATTACCTCTAGGCCCGAATCCTTCGTCTCCTATTTCCATACTCCGTACAACTAGCATTTCCGCGGGAATCTACGGCATGTCTGGTGTGTCTCCTGGCTTGGAGTGCGTCATGCTAAGCACGATCTGCTTGTTGATTTCGAATCCTCCGTATACTTTCCTGATCTGAAAGAATGTCAGTTTTGCGAGTAAAGAGTACTTTACGGTCGTCTGCTTTTCATATCACCTTCTTAGCAAGCGTCGAAACACCTTGTATGATCATTCCCTTCATCCCATTACTCCAGTGATCGATTGATTTTCTAAGCGTTGCTGGCACCATGTTGCGACTCCTTCCCCACTCGTATCGGATTTCTCGCCTCAGTGCGGCCCACAAGAATACACTGCCAACTATCCCAACACGGGCGATGTCTTCGTTTGTGTCCACGATCCCGCAAGGTGTATCGCAGAATTCACAAGCGAAAGAATGGCTCGTGATTATCCCCGACCGCAAGGGCGTAGTATGTGCTACTAATAACTGCATTGTGACATCGCTTGTTTCTTCTATTGTACTAGGCTAACCCATATTCTCTACCGTAGCTTCAACGACGATATGAGATTCGTCCGCGGCATCACGTAAACTTTCGACGCCTTCATAACGAAGGTCACGTTTCCTTTGCAGGCCCTGTTTTCAGGCGGCCTTGCGTCAAGAATCCAGACGGGGAGGATAGGCCATTCATGGGAAGTGTCATGGTCTTGCGCGATGTGACACGGGACGATATCTATAAGCTACTCGAATCGGACTTGTTCATACAGGAGGGAATCTGGGATTGGGAGAATGTCAAAATCTTCCCATTCCAGTCACAAGTTCAGACGCCGCATCCCAAGCCGGGCGATGCTTAGGATGTGATGTGAATTGATCACTTTCATATGAGCGTCTTTTCTTTCAATAGACTTATCAGGAATAAGAGAAAATCGAAAGATTGTCACGAATGAGACTTTAGCGAGTGATCAAGTCATTTTCTGCGCTGTATTAGAGAATTGGCTGTATTGGTTTCCAAAACCACATCATTTTGAGCCTTTCTGTACATTTCTAATGGGACTGTTATGTACGGTCTCGAATGGCCAAATGGAGACGGTGCTCATGTCCCAAACGTCCTACAATAACTACACTGGTTAGACGGAAGGGACTTGGATGGATAAGGAAGAAAGGGGCTAGATGTCACTCGCCTTTGCAAAGGGGTGAGCCTTGAGCTTCGACTGGATCTCTTCTCGAGATGACGCTTGACAAGCCAGCATATCGCCGCGAATGTCTTCAGGATTCTTGCCCAAGATATTGCCAACAAAGGGCATTTTTTCCAGCGAGGGCAGTATTAGCGGAGTTTGCACCGGTCGCTTCGAGGCCGATTTGTCGTGAATAATCACGATACTTGGGTCCTTTATTAGCTTGATCTCGACAGCGAGAGAATTTAGACTGAAGCCATCTTGGTAGGAATCCGATAAGACGAAGCGCCATCGGACGCCTGTGACGACGACCGCTAAAGCCGTAGTCTATACACTCACTATTCGTATAGATGATCCGTAGAGCTGGCCGTAGCAATGCTGCGGTGGGCTGTGAGATTGCGCAGAATGGGGACTCGACGAGTGCCGGAGAAGATGTGCCGGGAAGCCATGGCGTGCCAATGAAGAACACAAGGGAACTACTAGGGTGAAATCGTTGCTGGGTCGTGTGGATATTACTGGTGATGAAGCAGGAGTTTCATCAACTTCCATACTCTGAGGTGGTCACGTAAGTTTATCAAGAGTCATTCGAAGGCCATAGTAGCCACAATAGTATCAAACCCCCGCAATCAGCGTGTGTAAGGGTCCTAGACTCGTTATGTCCGGTCGTTGCTGCTACGAATGACTCGACAATGTATTTTGCGGGGGTATCAAGTAGTATTCGTGCTATTCAGGGGCGAGGCGCTTCCTAGGTGGTCAGGTGTACGTCGTCTGGAGTTACAGGACCCGTGTGGACTTGTTCGCGACTTCAGAAGACGAATACGTCTTCGAGGGGGCCACGTCAGCCTCGCCGGGACCGCGTTGATCAACCTCTGTAGTATCCTGTTTGATTAGTTTGACATCAACTCGTGACGTTGATTAGATCACTAGCGAAGGATTCGGAGGCGTCAGTAGGAAGCGAGCAGGGTTAGCTAGAGAATATAGCTTCAATCGAGTTGGGGTTCGCCTAGCTTCGATTAAACAGGTAGGGCTTAGCGCGGATTTATGCCCCAATGCAAATAAGCCACAGCCCCATGCCGAATCCTTCGATCGACGCCCGGTCTTATTCCCCGCGTGCCTGTGTCGGGCCGCTAGCGGGGAACTCTCCCAAGTACCGGAACCCCTGCCCCAATGTCCATCTGGAGGCTGCATACTGTTTGTACGGTAGCCACGCTTGCCACAGACAAGAACGTGATAGCGTGACAGGGGCCAATGCACCGGGGTGAGGGATGCGGAACCTTGTTCTGTATGTACTTGCTGCCACCGGGCGCTCTGCCGCTGCAGTGGTCAGCTTACATGGCACTGTAGCATGCGGCTGTAGCTTATTTGCGTCGGGGTGCATCGGGGCACAGGACGGGGTACAGGAACGCGTAAAGGGGAGGGGGTTATTCTATCCGCGAGGCAGTCCCCTGCCTAATGCATTGCAGGATTCACCTTTTCATTCGTTTGCATAATTATTAAGCTAAATTTTCGTTTCCTTGTTGTTGTGTTGTTCACCTCCAGTTGACGACTCTCTTTGTCTGCGTGTGGCGCAAGTTCTTTGTCCCCACATCTCAACGGCGCAGTTGATGCCTACAGAGGGTGAAGGACTTGTACAACACGGCCAAGGACTCTTGGTTCAGAGCAAGCCAGTAAAGCAGTGGCATTGGCAGTTCTGGTCTTCTTTCACCATTTTCCATTTGCCCCATAACGACTACGACGACTGTTCTCGCCAACTGATCTCGCGCCCGCCAAAACACAACCCCGTCCGATGTCCATGGGCCACCCATCGTCAATCACCGCAACCTACATACAGCCACCTCGCACCCACTCGTCACAATGAGTCTGGGACAGTCCCGAGAAGAGTATGAGATGTCGGCGCCGTCGGCGCCGTCGACTTCGGCTGGCCTTGGTGGTGCCGATGGCAACGCCGGACCGACACGCGGGGATTCGCGTGAAGCGCTCAGTAACGACAAAGAGGAGGACAAAGGCAAAGAAGGTGAGGAAAAGGAGAAACCCGCAGGCCTTGGACCCTATTTTGTAAGTCGTCTCCAGATAAAAGATGAACCGAAAGTACAACCACCGGCAAACGAGAGAAGGGGAGAGAGAAGTACCGGTCCCTTGGAGGAGGAAATTGACAGGCAACCTAGAAACCAGCTGACACGTACAACAGAAAGTCTTCACGTTCTGTGATGGCATTGCCATTGCCCTCTATGCACTAGGCTTCATCACGTCCATTGGCGCGGGCGCCGCTCTCCCTCTGATGACCATCGTCTTCGGCCGGTTTGTAGGCGACTTCAACGACTTTGCATCCAACGACGCAGACCCTGCGGCCTTCACAAACACCGTCGACGGCTTCGTGCTATGGTTCGTGTACCTTTTTGTCGGCCGTTTTGCGGCGAGCTACATTGCAAACCTGGCTGTGTCCTTGGCCGCCATCCGGACCACCTTGACGATCCGCAAGAAGTTGCTCGAAGGGACGCTACGACAGGAGGTTTGGCACTTTGATAAGGAGACAATTGGTTCTATTGCCTCGCAGGTCACCACCAACGGCGACAAGATCAACCAAGGCATCGCCGAGAAGCTCGCCGCCATTATACAGTCCATAGCCACGTTCTGGGCTGCCTTCATTGTAGCCCTGACTTTCCAGTGGAAGCTAACGCTAATCGTCATGACGCTCATTCCGGGCATCCTCGTCATCCTCAGCATCGGCATGTCCATCGACGCCGGCCAGGAGGCCAAGATGGTTCAAATATACTCACAGGCCGCTGTTCTGGCCCAGGAAGCCCTCAGCTCTGTCAAGACTGTCCACTCCTTTTGGGCTCATGAGAAGCTTGTGGCTCGCTACGACGACTTCCTCCTTCGCGCCCAAAAGGTCGGGAAGAAGAAATCGCCCAACGTGGGCCTTGTCCATTCTACCCAGCAGTTTTGCACGCTCGCCGGCATGGCGCTCGCCTTCTGGCAGGGCTTCCGCATGTACGCCAGCGGCGAGATCGACAACGCTGGCACTGTCTTGACGGTTCTTCTCTCCGTCACCATCGCTACCACGGGTCTCCTCCAGATCTCCGTCTACATCGCTTCTATTGCCGGCGCCGCCTCCGCTGCCAATGAGCTCTTCACGCTTATGGCTAAGCCATCTGAGCTCGACCCGCTCTCTACCGATGGTGACCGGCCCGACCGGAACCGCGGCGAGATCGAATTGCGCCGTGTCAATTTCGCCTATCCGTCGCGTCCATCGGTAAAGGTGCTCGAGGACTTTGACTTGCACGTTCCTGCCGGCAAGACAACGGCGCTGGTTGGCGCCAGTGGTTGCGGTAAATCCACTGTTGTCGGTCTGCTGGAGCGGTGGTACGTGCCCGAATCAGGTGAGATTCTGCTTGATGGCAAAGACCTGTCCTCATACAATACGCAGTGGCTGCGTAGCAACATCCGTATCGTCCAGCAAGAAAATATTCTTTTCCGCGGTACTGTCTTCGAGAACGTGGCGAAGGGCCTCGTCGGCCCTCAGCGCGATCTACCAATTGAGGAGAAAATGCGACTGGTACAAGAGGCTTGCAAGCTGAGCAATGCGCACGATTTTATCCAGAGCATGCCAGAAGGGTACCAGACGCAGGTTGGCGAGCGTGCCCACATGCTGAGTGGCGGGCAGAAACAGCGCGTTGCCATTGCCCGCAGTATCATCTCGAACCCCTCCGTCTTGCTGCTCGACGAGGCCACAAGTGCTCTAGGTACATGCTCACTTTCCTTTTTTTTCCCCCTGAATCTTTGAATGATCGAGCGCTTACAGTTCATCCAGATCCCCGCGCCGAAGGCATTGTTCAGGATGCTCTTCAAAAAGCGTCCGTGAACAGGACCACGCTTGTCATCGCCCACAAACTGGCCACCATCAAGAACGCCGACAATATTGTGCTCGTGTCCGCTGGTAAGGTGGTAGAGCAGGGAACAAATGATCAACTTCTTGCCAAGGACGGACGGTACGCAGCTCTCGTCCGTGCTCAGGATCTGGGAGAGCAGAAAGAAAGAGAAGACCAGGACAACCCTAGCAAGCAGCACCAGCACCGTACGGACGATGCTCCGACCGAGCCCTCCAGCCCTCTCGAGGAAGCGACCACAAAGGATAAGGATGCCAAGAGAGAGGATGACAAGGAGACATTGAATCATTCTATTCTCTCCTGCCTTCGGATGCTATTCTCGGAGCAACAAGGCCTCATCAAGTGGTTCGTGATGGCACTCCCGGCAACCATCGTAGCCGGAGGGGCCAGCCCAGCCCAGGCTGTTCTATTCTCCAGGCTCATCAGCGTGTTTGCACTTCCACCAGACGAGGCCAGAGAGCGAGCCAACTTGTTTTCTCTCATCTTCTTCATTATAGCTATTGTTGTCGCCATTGGCTACTTCGTGATTGGATTCACCGTGAATATGGTACGTCTCTTTCCCGATTATAAGCAAGACCGTGATGCGAAGGACTGATGCTGACAATCACTTAACAGATCATGCAAGCTGCGACTCGCAAGTACCGATCTGAGCTCTTCTCCCTCATCCTAAGACTACGGCCGGAGTTTTTTGACCAGCCAAACCACGCCTCGGGAGCGTTGGCTTCCAAACTCACCTCGGTACCAGCCTCGCTGCAGGAGCTGATCTCGGTCAACATCTTCATCGTACTCATTGCTGTCGTGAGTCTGATCTCCTGCAGTATTCTTGCCATCGCCTTCGGCTGGAAACTTGGCCTTGTGGTTGTCTTTGTAGGTTTGCCGGTTATTGTCGGAAGCGGTTTCCTCAAAGTCAGACTTGAGATGAAGCTGGAGATGGAGAACGGTGAGCGCTTCGCCGCCTGTGCTGCACTGGCCACGGAGGCTGTTACGGCCATCCGTACCGTGGCATCGCTTACGCTCGAGGAGCAAATCTGCGCCGAGTACAATGACATCTTGGAGAAGATTGCCAAACGTTCAGCTGGCAGTCTGTCCCTGACGATTCTGGGGCTAGCCTTGTCCCAGTCGCTCGAGTTTCTTATCATGGCCCTCGGCTTCTGGTACGGCTCTCGCTTGATTGCCAATGGAGAGTACACGGTCCCTCAGTTCTTTGTCATCTTTTTGGCCGTTGTCTTCGGTGGCCAAGCGGCGGGGCAGATTTCTGGCTACGTGGGATCTCTGGCGTCGGCGCGCCATGCTGCCAATCACCTCTTTTGGCTGCGCAAGCTGCCTTCGCCCTTCAACGATGAAAAGGATCAGAGTGACAATGCGGAACTCAAGCCTCCTACCGACGGTCCCATTCAAATGGACAGCGTAGAATTTGCCTACGCACAGCGAGCTGCGGCTCGCGTACTCAGGGGCATCGATATGATGGTAAGTCAAATCTTCGTGGGATCATCGGTTTTCCCCCAGCGATCCTGCATGCCACCCACCACGTGTTTAGCAACAGTATTCGCTTACATATACCGTACAGGTTCCCAACGGCTCATATGTAGCCTGTGTTGGTCCTTCGGGATGCGGAAAAACCACTCTCATTGCTCTGCTGGAGCGGTTATACGATCCTACTGGCGGTCAAATCCTATGGAATAATCGAAACATTAACTCGGTGTCCCTACGCCACCTGCGCGCACGAATGTCGCTTGTACAGCAGGAGCCAACGCTATTCCAGGTGTCCGTTCGAGAAAACATACTGCTTGGCCTAGAGTCTACGCCTTCAGATGAGGAGATCCTCGAGGCGTGCCAGCAAGCCAATGCTCATGACTTCATCACGTCTCTGCCTGAAGGCCTCGACACACTCTCTGGCACCGGTGGTCTCCAGTTCTCTGGCGGTCAGCGCCAGCGCATAGCCATTGCCCGGGCTCTCATCCGGAAGCCACAGGTGTTGCTACTGGATGAAGCTACCAGTGCCCTGGATACCGAGACTGAGCGCCTCGTGCAGGACACGCTTGATGACGCAGCTACGCATCACACTACCATTGCCGTGGCACATCGTCTTAGCACGATCCGAAATGCCGATCGCATCTTTGTCTTTGCAGATGGCAGAATTCTGGAGGAGGGCACCCACGAGCAGCTGCTGCAGCTTCGAGGCCAGTACTATGAAATGTGTCTAGCACAGTCACTCGACAAGAGTGTGTAAGTCATGTTCCATTTGAGAGCAGTAAAAGAGAGCTCCTAGTGCCATGTGGTAGAAGTTGGCGAATATGCATTTTCTTTAATTCCATTCCCCGTTTAGTATACTACTCCTGCACTGATTAATAGAAATCTTTCATCATGACCGTTGGTTGATACGTGATATGAGTTATGGCCGGCCACATAAGTTATGAATAACGCCAAAAAAGCTCCAGGTTGCCCTTCATTTGGGCCTAGGGCCGATATGGCGTTGACTCCGTGTAAAGCTTGCTGTGATACCTATGGGCAGGTACCGTGGCCAGCCCTTGGAGTTGTAGTCGCCAGCCGAATAAAAGCTGGGAAGTCGTATACTGTAGTCGCGAGGTCACGACTGGGGCCTCACGGCCACACCTCCGTGGACTCCGTAGTCATAGGTTGACCGAAGACCTCGGCTGCTGCCAGATGATCGCTCACCGAGTGTTCTGTTTACGCGTACATACGACTAATCCTGGCAATGTAAGAATTTAGCGCTCACTCCTACAGAACTATAATCTCCACATCGCGAAGTAGAGCCTGCGCCCTACGCAGCGGCCAGGGATCGGTTCCTTACATACAAGGTAGCCTGGAGACTTAGGTATATACTACCCCCACGCGACTCCACACTTGACTTGAGGTAAGCAGCTAACTAGCATGATCCTGGCGTCCAGAAGTGCCGGCGCTACTTTCGAGGCTTACACGGGCCGCTACAAGCGAGACTCTGACATGAATCTTAGCGACCTTGTGTACTATGGACACTAGTACCAGCTGCAGGAAGCGATAAGGGGTGGCTCTAGCAGAGTGGCGTCCACTGATATCGTTACCCGTGAACATAGGAAGTACGCCCTTTCGACATGTAGTGCCGGTGCTACGACCCAATCTCGTTTCGGAAACAAGGAGGTTAGCTGTAATCCTGCGAGAAGTCATTTGTTGGGACGAGGTACGACTAGTATAGAAGTCAACAGTCCTTATATGTAATTCCCTACTACTACACAAGCCTGTCAGGTTTCGACTCTGATCCGTATACATATCGTAGCCGAGCAAAAAAAAAAAAAGAAAACAGATCTCCCCCTAATTGTGAATAAAATACTATAGCTTTTTTCTATCTAAAAACCCTAGCTTGTAGAACAAGAAAACACCTTACTAGAGAAGCCTATAACAAACTTTCTCAATTAATTACGCACCATTCTATTTATACGTAATGAATGCTGAATATATAAATTGTAAGGCCTTAAGTTATAATACATTTAGGTGTTGCTTCACTAAGCAGTGTTATACTATGATAGTATAGTTAGAATCTACTTTATACTAACACTTACTATATTAACTTAAGAACATTATTAATAGAAAGCAGGATGTTTAAACCTACTATATTTAGTAGGGTTTAATATAAACTATTTCTTTATATTGTTACCTCTATAGCGTTGTTATTCTATTCCTTCAGAGTATAGTATCTCGGTATAACAACGGGGTTTAATATTCTTACGTAAAACCACCGTAGTATCGGGAAAAGGTATGTAAATGATCGTCTCTCATTGCCTACGCTAAATGTACGCCTCAATACAGAAGAGTAGGCTCACCTTATTCCCAAGCTTGAGACGGTACCTCGTGGGTCAATTGACTCGTCCCTATCTTGAACTGACGGCTAGAAACCAGGCAGAGTACGATCCTTCTTGGACATCAGGCTAGTTTTTCCATCTATGCCTTTGCTTATGACGCCAACTTTATCAGCCTAGTCCGCCCGCGCATACAGATCCTTGGATTCTTGACCATGCAACACTTCGAAAGCGGACACAATGGATGGAACATCAATGGACGTCGGGGCGACTGGACGACCAATTCATCTTCCTGACTTTGCAGAGCTGGCTGCTGTTCTCACTCGGATGATGGCTCGCCTCTCTCGCGAGATCAATACCCCTACCGCCTGCTCAATTGTTCCTTCAAGATCAATCCGAAGCTGCTGGGCCAATCGAGTGGTCCGAGAAAAGCTATGCAGTGAACTTTTAGAGCTCAAGAAAAGAGGCGTTCCCTTGCCCCTCTTGGGCTTGGACTCAGCGCCAGTCATTACACCATACAACCTCCCTCCGGACCCGGCCTACCGCCGCGGCCACAAAGGACATCGAAGCTCCGTCGCCACAGCCACCTGTGCCGTGACAGAGGCCGGCCTACCACTCCGGAAGGTGTGCATCGTTGGGGCTGGCATCGCCGGCCTCTACATTGCCATGATTCTTGACGATCTCCAGATAGAGAACCTTGAGTATGAGATCCTAGAAGCAAGTGAGCGCGTAGGTGGCCGCGTCTACACACACCGTTTTAGCGAAGAGGAGAATGATTACTATGATATTGGTGCGATGCGGTACCCTGACATCCCAACGATGCAGCGCACCTTTGATCTCTTCAAAAGGACAGGCGTACGCTTACTCAAGTACCATCTCCAAGGCACCAACTGCCCAAAGCTGTTCAACGACCGTCCCTTTGCTGCGGCCACCCGAGACCCTTTCTGCGTGAGCGTCAGTAGGGGTGGAACAGTGCCTGACGATGTCGTTTGCAACGTAGAAGGCATCTTGGAAGACACGTTTGCACCTTTCAAACGAGCCATGGCAGAAGACTTTGAGACAGGCTTTAGGTGCTTGATGGCGGTGGACCACTTCAGCACCAGAGAGTACCTGAGGCGAGGGGGTTATAATGGGTTGGGAAGATCTTTTGACTTCCACTCGATCCAATGGCTGGAGACACAAAGCACCTCTACAAACCTCTTCGACCAGGCTTTTTCCGAGAGCGTCATGGACTCGTGTGATTTCGATGCCTACGGCGAGGAAGTGGAGTGGCACTGCGTCAAAGGGGGAACAGGCAAGGTCATCGAAGCCATGAAACAGCGGATCTACGGCAAGGTCGAGACGGGCAAGCGTGTGAACAAGATGACCCTTGACCAGAGCTCTCAAGCTGAAGATAACATGACGGTACACGTTGCGGGCGAGCCGGAGCCACGGGCCGGGTACATGACCGTATTCAACACAACGACGCTGGGTTGCCTGTCGCGAATGGACACGTCCGGCCTCGACCTTCACCCGGCTCAAAAGGAGGCGATTCGCAGTCTGCATTATGACGAATCAGCCAAGATCGCTCTACAGTTCAGCTACCCATGGTGGATAGTGGACTGTGGCATTCGCGAAGGGGGGTGCTCATCAACTGACCTCCCGCTGCGGACGTGCATATATCCGTCCTATAACCTCAATGATGGTGAAAACAAGCCCGCTGTTCTACTCGCGTCGTATACCTGGGCGCAGGATGCTACGCGTCTGGGCTCCATGGTTGCCAACCGGACATACCAGTCAGCTGAGCCAGAGGAGCGCCCGCCCAGTGAGCAAGAGCTCGTCGAACTCATTATACAGAACCTGGCTCGTCTGCACACCGGAAAAATTACGTATGAGAAGATTAAATCCGCATTCACCGGCAAATACCACGCGTGGGCGTGGCAAAACGATCCGTTTAGTGCCGGCGCCTTTGCCCTCTACGGGCCAGGCCAATTCAGTAACCTCTATCCATACCTCATACGTCCAGCCGCAGACAGCAAATTCCATATTGTTGGCGAGGCGGCGAGTGCAAATCATGCATGGGTTGTGGGTTCCTTAGACAGCGCCTACAGCGCCGTCTTCAAGTTCCTCTATCGATTCGGCTTGTGGTCTCACTTGCAGCGTCTGGTCGAGCGATGGGGCCGGGTAGATGAAATTGAGGACGGTGAGCATGGAACGGTGCATTTACAAGTTGCATTGGGGATGCTAAGAAGAGATCCAGTGAGGGCTTAGAGCTTGCTCTTAACGCATCTGCTAAGAGAAGACGAGAGCTGAGGTTTTCTTGTAATAGAGATTACAGGAGAGATTTGTACTCCTTTGGAGAATCAACAGTATAGATCTAGATCATTCTGTGTAACCTTGTATTACGAAGTAGTCCGTAAATAACAGGATGCAAGGCTGGGCGCAGTCTACTTTCATAGGCAGGAAAGCGTGGGCATGAGGTTGCCGTCAGGTATCTCGGTGATGACGGAGCTAACATTGATGCGGAATATGACACCAGGTACCGGTATGACGGCCATCCAGCTGGCCATTTCTGGTTCCAACCTAGCCGACGGAGCAACTCTTGGCGGGACTTGTTGCTTTAGCATTTTCTACGACTGAATAGCATGATGTGATCCATAGGAGTTCATAGGTATGATAAATTAACTAGCATTTTTAAACGCTTAGAATCTATATTCATAATAATGGTCAAAGTTAATGTAAATGCACAAGCTGCTTTTATTGAGGAGGTGTATCTATATATCAAGCTATAGGTTACTGACTCGTTTATATCGAAACCCCCTACTCCCCTCCCTACTCCGTACTGTAGCTCGTATGCACGGATGCCTAGTGTATGCAGGATCCGTAGTGAGAGCCGGCCGCACCTTTTCTTGAGTTGCCGACGCTAACGCGAAGTAACACTCCCGTGCAGATATCGACAAAGGATCAAACACACATAAGACACTAAGCCTTTATTAAGGCTCAATGCCCGTGCGCTAATTGCTTACTGTGCTGTCAGCTAGGTACGCATTCCCGTTGGACTACTAAATGTCCCACAACTCAAATCCAGCCTCAATACTAACACAACCTATTAGGGCTTGCGGGCATTGATCATCGAGTACAAAACGACAACGCTGAAGGGTATTTGGAGAATACACCGGAATCCAATCCCGCTCTAAAGAAATCTGTTTGTTCTAGGACTTTTTTTGATACATAAAACCAGGATCATGGTGAATGCATCCCCACCTACTCAACAAGTCGTTATATTAACTCGCGTAGGGTGAACGGTCTAAATTCGGCCTCCTGGGGTTTGGTCATACCAACGCAAGCATAAGCGCCTATCTGGCAAGTCGCGGGCTAGCTGCAACGGCTTGGGCGCTACCGCGTCACCGTGAAGATGCCGACCATGAAGCCAATTACAGCAATGGCTTCAACAATGCACACACGCTCAAAGAGGCAGCCAGCCTGCAAGAGTTGGTCGAATGCCATGAGTGCCTCATTCTTGCTGCCCCTGCCGATGCGCAGGAACTCTATACCGCCGCGCTTGAAGGGCTGAATTCTTTTCTTTATGACACTATCCTCCTCGTCGTTGACGGCTACGACCCTCTGCTGCTCTCCAGTGGTCGCCTTAAGGTCAAACACGTAATCGAAAGCCATCTTTTCCGTGCAGCACCCAAGCTTGCCCATGACAAGTCTACCCTAAATGCCAAGGGCGTGAAGGAGATCGAGTCGTCTCGCTTTGATCTCAACGGAAATTCAAACACCCCAATGCCTCATCTCCCTGAATATATCCGATCCTTACTGCATGATCTGACTCGCATCAATGCCGGAGATCCTGAGCGAGAGATGGGCTTGAAAGATGGGCTGTGGAAACCCCTCCGGGAGATTGATGGCCCGGTTGAGAGCTTCCGACACATTGCACAATATGATGACAGACATACTCCCGTCGTCACTATGTTTAGCGGCGGCTTGGACAGCACCTACATGCTTCTCAGGCTTCAGCAGCTAGGCTTTACAAATGTCCACGCTGTCGCGGTGGATCTTGGGGGCCTCACTGACGAGGACCAGCTGGCCCAAGTTGCCGCCCATTTTGGTGTAACATATACTCGCCTCGATGGGCGGGAACTGTTTGTCCAGAAAGGTGTCACATCAGCAATTCGCGCTCACGCGAAGTATCTGGGCATGTATCCGATTAGCAGTTCTCTCAGCCGTCCCATCATTGCCCGACTTATCGCAGATCATGCCAAAACCTTGGATGCCGGTCTATTGCTTCACACCGCAAATCTGTCCCAGAACAGTTTGTCTCGACTTAACAACAGCATTCGGCACTATGGTTTCCCTGGACAATTCGGAAGCCCATATGTCCGTTCAGTTGTCTCGCGGGAGCAAAAAGCACAGGAGCTGGCTGCAGTCGGCTTGACCTTCAAGTCCGACCGCAAGCTGAGTAGCGATGAAAACCTGTGGTGCCGAGAATTCGAAGCTGGTCCGCTGGACAATCCGGAAAGTTTTGAGGTTCCAGAAGATGCTTATCAATGGACGGCGCACCGCGGACATTACGCGCCCGAAACGCTCACGCTTACCTTTGAGAAGGGTAATCTGGTCTTAGTCAATGGTAATAGACTGCCCCTTGTGGAAGCCATCGCGCTGCTGAACGAGGAGGTGGGCAAATTTGGACACGGCCGATTTGTTGGGCTTGAGCCCATTAGAACTGACGAAAAGGTCCTGGAAGTTCGAGAAGCTCCAGCCGCCACAATCATCATGGATGCACTACGCCATTTGGAGGTCGCTGTGTTGGAGAGTAACGCCCTGGAATTGAAGCAAACCCTAGAACAGAAATGGGTCGCGGAAGCGATTTTTGGTCGCTGGGAAAGCTCATGTCATATTATGTGTGACGCGGCGATTGCCTCTGCTCTCGACAGAGTGAGTGGCACTGTGACATATCGCATCGACCATACGCGTTACCTCCCGTGCTCCATCGTGGCAGACACTCCTCGCTACATCCAGGATCGAGACCAGTGGGAATACAAAGAGTCTCTTCGCCTGAAACTCCGATTTTGACGCTGTTGATGAGGAGAATGAGCCAGCGATGATAGTTAGACCTGCTCCTCAATTCCTGGGCGGGATTCAAGACAAAAAACGTTTACTCATAGCCTAGTAGAGACAATCAATCATACTGCTTAGATATTATTATCAGTGTCATGCATTCACGAATCACGATCTGATATTTGGAGGCATGAGGATCTCTACGGAAGTGTCCCTCATAATGCTGACAGGTAAAGCAATTGAGAGTGTTTACGACGACCAGTATCGCACGACCGGAGAAATGCTCGGTTGGAGATACTGGCAGCTAAACTTATGACGGAACCACGTCCTCTACAGATTTGATGAGCTGTTTAGATCTCAACGGAGAAGGAATTCGTTCATGTTTAGGATATTAGAGAAGAAAGGTTTCAGCATGCTGACAGCTGCAGCAAAATCCTGTCTGGTTCGAGAAGATTGCTGAGCCAACGAATCAATAATATCGTCGTGATTCCCACCCGGAGCTACAAAATTCAAAGAACTCGCGAGTTGCCAAATTAGACCCCCTGACTACTTTTCCGCTTCTCATGTCAACTTCCACTGAACTTGCTTCAGCAGCTCATAGACCTGAGTCAAGATCGGTGTGCTAACGCCCTTCTCCAAGGCCACCCTTAACGGCGCCCCAAGAATGACCTCTAACTCCAGCGGCCGTCCATTCTCCAGGTCGACCAACATGCTGGGTCGAAACGTGCTAGTGGGAGGTGAGTCATGAAGCTTGTTCTGGATCATGTCTTCCGATACCGCGTCCTTGTAGCCTGCGGCGGCGGCGACCGCCGCGATTTCACGCATCGCGGGCTCTAGCAGCGTGTTCCTACCCGGGCCCGAGAGCAACTCGCCCACGGGCATACGCAGCACCGTGCATAAGGTGTTGAACGAGGCGTTCCACAGCAGCTTCGCCCATCTGGCGCCGACGATATCCTCGACTAGCAGGCAGCGCGCGTTGGTCTTGGGTTTCGCGTCCGCGAGCCCGGCATTGTACACGTCGACGTAGAGTGCGGCGGCGTTGTGCTGCGTTGCGCGCGTAAACGTGTCATTGACGTGATGGAAGTGTGCGCCGATGTTCGATACATCCGGGTATTGTTGGAAGACCGAGGTCGAATTGGTGAGGCGTGAGCCGATCATGCTGACGCTGGAGAAGATCGGCGTGTTAGGGAAGGCGGTCGCGAAAGAAGCCTCGATGGCCAATCCATTTTGGAGTAGGGCGAGGCTGGTTTTGCCCGGCGTGATCAATGGTTTCAGCTCCGTGATGATAGAGGACGTCAGATCTGGCAGGGCTTTGGTCGTGATGACAACAAAGTCATAACTTTTCTTGTTGGCGGCGGCGGAGGTAAAGGAAGAGACAACTGCCAGAAGAAGATGAGTTCAGCCCAGGTTTAGTGAGAGGAAATTGTCGAGGCGAGCTTTCTCCCCTTAGTAACCTACCGTTATGCGGCCTCCAGTTTGTGACCTTCCCATGATCGATCGAGTCGATATCAAAACCACGTTCCTTCACAGGCGCGTAATTAGATCGTAGGATTGCTGTGACACGGGCGCGCCGCGAGTTCTCCAGGGTATAAGCTGCAACTGTGCCCACACCACCGGCGCCTACGACGCAGACATCCAAGATGTTCTTAGCCTTTGGGAGGCTGTGGTTCAGGCGCCTGGTGGGTGAGAACATACTTGAACAGTAGTTCTACAAGTGTGGGGTGGTAGACCGTTCGTCTTAACTAGAAATTCTATACCAGAAGGTTACTCACCTTGTGTCGTTGTAACTGAAAGATATCAAGTTCAAGAAACAAGCAGTAAAAACATATAACTACCCCGGCTTTTCCAGTTAGTATAATTACTATGTTACCATTGTCGGTAGCGAATTCATCTAGCTAGCACCGGAATACTAATACCTAAATACTAATTAGATACTATTTTATTCCTATACAAACTAGCAGCCTAGATAGCTTACACATAATGCTTACAGGCCTCGCCTCAGAGTTCTTTATACGATGTCTGAGCACAGGCCGTAAAATTACCTACACCCCCCCTCCCTTTCAACAATCTACATCTTCCCCCATCGCAATTCCTCCTCAGCTCCTTCGATCCTTTCGTACGTCATGGAGTCCGCGTCCGCTGCAGTGGACTTCGTTGCCGCTAAAGGCTACGGAGCCTCTAGGGTCGGTTCCCCCACCCACACCCAAGTCCATTGCCGATCTCTGCCCAAGTCAGTGCCATAGCCCGCAGATGCATGAATGCATAGTCTTACAGTAAGGCATGGCGATCCGGACAATGAAGTACCTGCTGCGACAGTGCAATTTAGGATTCGACATGAAACTCCGGGGACCGTGCATAATTGCTTCCTTACCTTCGAGTGGTCATCCTACGCAATCCCCGTAGTATCCCTGGTGCCCATGCTCCTCCCAAATGCATGCATCTTACGAGAGATCGGCTTGGACAGAGACCTGCCGCAGGTAGTCAGACTGAGCAGACGATCCACCATGGTCTAATTCGGACTTTGTCCGTCTTCTGACCTTGACCCTGGTCCATTCATCTACATCTCGCTTCCTTGCCGTTACCCGTACATTGCCTTTGTAGGGCTATCAAGTCACACTCCGGTTCACAACTATCTTTGCTGGACGTAAACTCGGACAGACTACGACCCCCATCTTCGTCCTCTCTCAGCAGCACTACGCCACTCAGCACGGCACATTCTTCTACGATGCGATTGACCGTCGATACGATCAATCCGCACGTTGTCGCGGCTAGATTTGCCGTCCGAGGAGAGCTTGCCATCAAGTCCGAGGAGTACCAGGCCAAGCTCGCCAAAGGCGACAAAGACTTACCCTTCGACCAGATCATCTCCGCCCACATTGGAAACCCGCAGCAGCTTGACCAGAAACCTATTACCTTCTTCCGTCAGGTTCTAAGTCTTTTGGAGAATCCTCAGCTGCTGGAGAAGGAGGACATCCTAATCAACGCACTGGGTTATAAACCCGATGTGATCAAGAGGGCTAGGTTTCTGCTCAACAGCGTGGGATCTGTTGGAGCCTACAGCGCCAGCGCTGGTGTCCCGGCTATTAAGGAGAGTATCGCCAACTTCCTCCAGAGTGAGTGCCTTTCGCTTCAGTAAGCTTTAGCGTTTTAGTTATATTGACTATTTTTAAGAAAGAGACGGATACTCTGCCGACGCCTCTAAGATCTACCTCTCCACTGGCGCCTCATCTGGTGTCAATGCCCTCCTCCAAATTATCTGCGCCTCACCGGATACGGGCATTCTCGTTCCGATTCCGCAATATCCCCTCTATACTGCGACTTTGTCGCTACTAAACGCAACATACGTCCCTTACAATCTTAATGAGTCAAAAAATTGGGCGACTGATGTCGATACGATCCGAGAATCGCATAAGGCCGCTAAGGCTAACGGTACTGACATTCGTGCTATCGTAATTATTAACCCCGGCAATCCTACTGGCGCTTCTCTTTCCAAGGAGGATATTCGCGCCGTGCTTGATTTTGCTAACCAGGAAAACCTCGTGGTACTTGCCGATGAGGTTTATCAGTCTAATATCTTTGTTGGCACCTTCTATAGCTTCAAGGCGGTTCTGTGCAGGATGCAGGAGGAGAACCCAGATAGTTACGGTGGTATTGAGCTCGCATCTTTCCACAGCGTCTCTAAGGGTATGGTTGGCGAGTGTGGACACCGCGGGGGCTACTTCGAGCTCTACGGTTTCGATCCAGATGTGGAGGCTAATATCTACAAGTTCGTCTCTATCATGCTATGCGCTCCTGTCATTGGCCAGTGCCTAGTTGAGCTTATGGTCAACCCTCCGCGGCGAGGAGATCCGTCTTACGAGCTCTATGAGAAGGAGTACGACGGTATCTTCGAAAGCCTTAGACAGCGTGCTACTACACTTTTTGAGGGTTTTGCTGAAATGGAGGGAGTTGAATGCAAGGAACCACAGGGCTCTATGTACCTTTTCCCGACCATTAAGTTGCCCCAGAGGGCTGTGGACGCGGCTAAGGCTGAGGATCGTTCCCCTGATGAGTTCTACTGCCTCAAACTCTTGGAAGAGACAGGTATCTGCGTCGTGCCCGGTGCTAGCTTTGGCCAGAAGGAAGGCACACTCCACTTCCGTATAGCGTTCCTCGCCCCAGGGACGGAGTGGATAAGCAGTATCGTTAAGTTCCATGGGGAGTTTATCAACAAGTATAGGAACGAAGGGACAGCAGAAGGTTGCGATCATTGAACTATCTTTATCAATCTTTTGATCTTTTTATGAAGGTCTTTTATCACGAGTAGATACGTAGGTAGATGTTGACCTAACTAGATTCTCTTACTTTACAGTATAGCTCCTGTCCGTGACTAGAAACAGATTGTCTGAGTTAAATTAACATATATACTATTAGCACTATACGGAAGAGGACTCCTAGGTGAACAAAAGTAACTTAAAATTTATTAACCACTATTCTCGCCACAAAGGAGTCAGTTCACAGTAAACTATGCAGGGGCGACCGAGAATAGTATGTAGTCATTACTCAAGTATTCCTAGAGAGTCAGATCATTAATGAGAATAGTTGCATAGGACAAGAGATAACTCCCGACTATCTAGCTATGACTTTTGTAAGGCGACTCGAGAAAATCCCTATATATCTGCCTGGATGGTCGCATCACTACCCTTCTCGGCCAGAGTATACAAAGGAGAAAAAATCTGAAAGCCAGGAATCTTAGAAGAAATACCTGCATCAACAACTTCCAAGCCTTCAGTCCAACATGTCCTGAACTCCGAGTCAAGTACAGCCATGAGGCCGCTACCAGAGCCGATAGAGCAAGTACACGAAACATAGTGACCCCAAGTCTCGTTTTTGAGGAAATGTTTAGTCTCGTTCTCAATCGTGTCATCTGACTACTAATAACTCGACGAGAGAATTGAAAGCCATTATGCACTGTCTAGAAATCCTTGTCATCTAATCCGTCGCTTATAACACCCATAACAAAGTAATTGAAGTCAATGATAGGTATACCTCTGGATCTATTCATAATGGAAGCACCAAAACGCAGCATAGCTCTTCTCGTGCCATATTGCTCCTTGGATGCAGATGTACATCCCCAGATGCGGCCCGTACCTGACTCTCGTTGGCACAGGACCCTAGAGAGAGAGACGTCTCATCCATCTCGGGCCGGCGTCCCCGAGCACGTTTTAATCCTGGCAAATTTCGTATTGCAGGCAGACAGCTCAATTAGCAATCCGCCTGATCTTTATTCCACCGCTCTGGCTTACGGTGGAGAGGACGCTTAGAAATCATTTTGTCATAATCGACCCACCCCCGGCCAGAGCTGGGATGAAGACGTGCATCATTGTCATCGATCTCGGGAATTCGGTAGCCAGGGATCAATTCAGTCCGTCGGAAGCTAATCCCACCGGTTGCCAAGAGGGTTGAACATTTTGAATTGGCCCGTGATTGCTCAGCATGCATTCTCTGGCATCACCAATTTTTCCCAGGTTGGTAGTGCGTTATGTTTCTTCATTCATAGCGGTTGTTAGTCTACAGCGTCTCATGATCGTGACTCCGCGTCAGTTATGAATATATAACCCTTCTCTGCATTGTATAATGGCATGGCAAAAACATACTCAGCCCATGCCCGCCATCTCCAAATGGCTTCTACCGACACCGTACACGACGGCAAGCACGTTAATTCCCATAATGATGCCGGAGTCCTCGAGCGAAGCCAAACCCAGTTGGATCTCGAGAAGAAGGACGTGCCAAAGGGGTCTCCCGAGTTCTCGACCGAGGCAAAAGATGTTGACGATGGCCCTGTACGCACCGTCACTGGTATCAAGGTTAGTGTATTCCTAGATTTAAGACAACGGCCTTCTCTTTACTAGGCGCCCTTACTAACGGAAGCGTACGCCCGTAATAGTGGTTCTTTGCGTATGCCTCCGTGCTCTCGACTGTCTTAATCTTCGCCTTCGATAATACCATCGTGGCCAACATTCAGCCGTCAATCTTGGACTCTTTAGGGCAGGTGGAGAAGATGCCATGGATTGGAGTCGCCCTCAGTCTCGGCACCGTTGCCATCCTTCCCCATGGCAAGGCTCTAAGCACCTTCAATGTCAAGTGGTACTTTCTCAGCATGGTGTTGGGTTTTGAGATTGGCAGCGCCGTCTGCGGTGCGGCTCCCACCATGAATGCCATGATCATCGGCCGCTTTCTCCAGGGTTTCTTCGGGTGCGGAGTCTACGCCGGTGGGCTGACAGTGGTAACTATGATGACAACTAACCGCGAGCGACCCGTCTACTTCTCAGGCATTGTAGTCGTCTTTGGCATCGGCAACGTGCTGGGACCTGTAATCGGTGGCGCCTTTGCCCAGAGCTCAGCCACTTGGAGATGGGCTTTTTACATTAACCTCGTCATTGCTGGCGCCTTTCTTCCCGGATTTCTCTTCTATTTGCCGTCGCTTGACACCCAGAAGATCAAATTCACCGAGAAGCTTCGCATCATGGACTGGATTGGCATCTTGGTCTTCTTGGCTGGAACCGCCTGTTTCGCCATGGCCATTACGTTTGGCGGCACTATGTACTCTTTCAGCAGCCCGGCCGTCATTTCGCTATGGACATTGACGGGTGTTCTACTCATTGTCTTCGTCCTCGTTACCATCTACCACCCATTCGTCGCTGTTCTGAACCGCCTTTATCCCGCCCACTTCGTAAAGAACGCGGAGATCATGATCCTACACTTGCAGATGTTCGTCTGTGCTGGGTCCATGTTGACGAGCGTCTACTATACCCCGTTAATCTTTCAATTCACCCGCGGAGACGGTCCGCTGGATGCTGGCGTCCGCCTCGTAGGGTTAGTAGGGTTAGTAGGGTTAGGG
>QUZD01000095.1:181117-217508 GCA_003693505.1 Pseudonectria foliicola | reverse complement strand
CCCCCCCCCCCCCCCCCTCCGGCTCCCGGACGGACACGGCCGGCCTGCGGGATGGAGCCAGCAAATCATCATACCTACATGTCTACCTACCTGCCTACCTACCTAGTCTCGACACACAATGTACAGTAACAGTACGTACATACGTGCAATACATTTGTCCGTGATCCATTACTACAGTAGACTCATGGGCTCGTGTGGGGTGGTGCTAGCGCCTCGCGGCTCCCCAGCACACCTGCACCCCCCCGCGGCCGGGTTCCTTGGGCACACACCCTCGGTCCCCATCCCACTCCCGCTTGACTCCCTCTCTAGGCTACAAAGCACCGCTACGAGGCTGCAGCGTCTTTCTTCTATTCCAGGCCCTCACTTGTCACTTCTGTTCTGTTCATCCCTTCATCTTCGGGTTGATAAATAGGCTTGCCTGGGGCCTCTGTTTTAGCTTCTCTCGGCCAACAACTCTTGTTTCTCTACACTCACCCAAGCCTCCAGTGTCCCTCGCCGGCACTTGCAATTACATACCAACCACTCAAGCAACTTTGAAACACTGCCTCGAGGTCGCCTGCTTGCCCGACCTTCAACCCGCCTCGACTCCTCAACTTCAGCCGCGATCATGTGTTACCAACTCGTCGAGCTCTACTCGGCATGCCGATGCCCCTACTACACACACGGCGTCGACCGCTGCGCAGCATACAACCAACCCGGCCACAGGGTTGAGCAGCGCACAATATTGGTCGGCTACATGTGCAGCGTACACTCATCGTATAGCGCGCAACAAACCTCACAATACTCATACTCGGACTCGGGCTACTACAGCGGCCAGTCTTCTAGGGGATACAGGTAGACGAATCGGGTCTCTCTCGTGGCTGCTGCGTCCAGCAAGACCGCTTGAGACTCCAGTATTCATCTTCCACCTCCAATCTCCACTCATCGCCCCGACTACCCCAGGGCCATTGCTCAGACTCCACTGCTCTGCTCTGCGCGGGCGAGGGCAACCATACGGTAGCAGATAGAACCGCTTACTCCTCTGCCCTGCGTCTCATCGACAGACGCTCTCTTCCCGTCTATGTACCACCTCATTCTTCTCTTCGCGCAGACGTCGTGGGCTGGTCCGGGTCACGACAGTACCGGAAGCACGGGACGACGGATGGACTCGGTCGCTGGAACACGATTCAACGCCTCTCAATATTTTTTCCCCCTCGATCCACGACTACTACACGCGCCACGGCCTCGGCAGATCTCTGCTACAGCTCTCCTGAAACATGTCATCTCTTGCATCTTGGGGCCTGTTCCCATGTTTCTTTTCTGTACTTGCTTTTCCCGCTTCTTCCCTAATGGTTTTCTTGGCGTCATGCTTTCGGGATTCATACACAGCGCGCGGGTGGATAGATTGGCTATTTTCAGTTCTTGGTTGGCCGAATTATGCGGCATGATTCTTGTGAGAACTTACCTTGTCAGGGTTGCATTGCTCATCCGGCTACCCGGTGTTTCTCCCTGGGTGAGCTGGCCGTTTCATGTCGCCCTTTCGGACCGCTGCTCGAGCAGAGAGGGGATTGGGAACTTTGGATGCGGAAAGACCTGGCTGGGCTGGTGTCTTTTCGCTCTCGGTTTATCTCTCCCCTCCTTCCATTTCACATTTTCTTTGTTTGGACTTGTACCACTGTTCTTTTTACTTCTTTTCAGGCGCCAGGGAGAAAGAGCCAGATGGAGTGCATCTGAACTCGGGGGATATATCAGGTGCCGGGACATTGGGCCGAGCATTTGAGATGCTCTTGAGTCATCTGCTGCTGGACTGGCTGGAACACACAGCGGATGCTACAACCAGGGCCCATTGTTACCCATTGTTGGTTTTGTTGTCTTCTCTTTTTATCCTTTTTCTTTTTGCGTCTTCTTCCCTCACAGATTGTTGTGGATGGATGTGTTTTACTAGTATACGGATAATGTATGGATGCTGCAGGCAGCAACGGACCCCACCCTCACAGGCGGACAGGTCCTGGCTCTATAGACGGCAACAACCATATTCAGGGCGCTCGATGCTGCCGCTGAATGTCATAGAATAGCAAAACGGCATTGTTTTTGACCTCGTGTCTTTTTCCTGTTTCCGTCTTGTTGGTTTCAGACGCCGTCTCCCTGCGTTGGAGGAGAAAGTGGATTACCCAGCACCTCCACATGCTTGCTACCCTTGCAAGCATGGATGGACATACATGGCGAATGCAACCACTTGAGCGGGATTCTTAGCTGAACTAAAAGTGAGCAGAGTATCATTTGATTTGAGGCAATGCTCTCTACATCAGGGATCATGAATATGTCAGACGGCGCTGCCAATTGTTTCTTCTGACAACCCTTGGGCAGAAGGAGTTGGGCTGCGCGGGTGGTAATGTGGTGGGTGATTGGCGCATCCAATCAAGCATCTCTAGAATTCTTGGAGCAGAGAAGAGGAGGCCTCTCCTCTTTGCAGGCTTCAATAAAGCTTAAACCCTTTAGCGGATGCAGGCCGACTATCGAGCTTACCTGCTGTACAATCGAGCTTACCTACTTACAGGCAATAGTCGAAAACCGTGAGACAGCGGGCGTGAGTGGGCGTGAGTGGGCGTGTGTAAGTGCTATTAATAGGCGTCCCGGGCTGGGTGGATCCGCGCTACTCCCAGCCGCGGTTTTGAGCGATCATGGTGGGCTGGCTTGAAACGTGGATGGTCCGTCTTAGACGCGCTACTCGGCTGTTACAGAATTAGCGCAGTGCAGTGCCGCGTGAACTGAAGGTTGAGGCTTGAGCTGGTGATTGCAGGGATTGGGGACGGTCGGTAATTAATTTGATTTGTATAGATTACATTGCACTGAGATGGAGAAGAGTGGGGGCCAGTGTAACGTCTTGGGTTGTGGTGTTGCAGGGGGGAAAGCGACGGTGACAATGAGGTGACGGCAGCGAACGCCGATTGACGATGGAGTTCTGTCCTGGATCCAACTGGATACCGCCAACCGATGCTCTGGGTTGGCATAATTAGCACCGCGTATGTAGAAAGACCCGTGTTGCCCAGTCAGTCCCTGCACAAATCCACATGGCCGGCAGCTCGATCCTTGGAGCGGCACATGAGTCCAAATCGGGAGGGATCCCTGCAAAACACATCCAAGGCGCGGGATGGATTCCAATCCTGACGTGGATAGCCGGGCCAGTATGGCCATGCTATTGGTGGGTGGTGTTGTTGGTGGGATTACTTGAGATGACAGTCTCGTGGAACAGAGGATAACTAACGTCACGATACCATGGGAATCGGATGTTCAGTCCCTGGAGAAGAAAGGAGAGTGGGTGGACAAAAGTTGAATGCAACAGACGTTTGTGTGTGTGCACGGGACGTATACCATGTAATGTATGCTACGGCGATACCGAAAAAGCACACGCATGTTTTGGCATAGGTGCCTTCAGCTCGTATAATGGCTGGATGCTTTACATGGAAATGTAGGTAGATAGGTAGGTACCTAGTTACGGCCAATGATCGGGATGTAGCAGAAGGGACGCGTCTAGGATACTGGGAGATACACAAGGTCTGCTGACGTCCATTTTCCTGGGCAGTGATTCAATGAGCCACAGCACTGCATTGGGAAGGCGCCTTCCTCCATGCCTCGCATGTAAACAAATAACGTGTAACATTGGAATTATCTATCTAGGCAGGTAGGTACTTAGGTATGTAAGCAATCTCATCGCTTACCATCATCACCTTCACCTTCACCTTCACCTTGACACTCACCCACGATCCTAAGCCAAGCCTCTACCAAGGCATCCATCCCCACCTTTGTTGTATCTTTCTGCAAGTATTCTTATGCCTGCTGGCTATTCTCTCAAACCCATTGTTCTCATGTTATCGTCAGCTTAGTCCTCGTCTCCTTTGATCAATCTCAACAGTCGCCAGGTTTACAAACTGGGCGCTCTCGACCCACGGACATCCAAGTGATCATCAATAGGTCTCTCCTTAGCCGCTGCCGCTAAGCAGAAGAACTAGTAAGCTTTGACGATACGTGGTCACTCCACTCATCGATCCCCTCCAGAAGACGCATTCGGCCGTTCCTTTTGCTCTGTCGGCACCAAGCGAAGAAGTAGAAGAAATGTTTGCGGTCTCGTTCGAACAAGAGCCATTTTTGGAAGACATATGCGACGCTTCTTGCAACTGTAGCCCTTCTTCAGGCCGCCGTTGGTCTCTGTTGGCTCTCCACGATTCAAAGAAAAGCACGAGCTTATGGGATACATCGGCTTTGTTATCGAGAAAGAGTTGTCGTCACCTACTTCTCAAGATTCAATTCTTTGACTCTTCTGCTACCAACAAGAGTTTCTTGATGGAACCGACGCTTCTATTGAACATGCAGGAGAACCAAGACCCTTTGCTGCATCACTCTTTGGTGTCGTCCGCTGCTGAGATTGGGAACAACAAGGAAAATTGGACGGAGATTCCTCTGCAGTCCCAAAACAATCGTAACGCCAAGAGCAGCGAAGGCATTCGAGTAGTCGAACAGTCAAGTTTCCGCCTACAAAAACTCGAGCACTCGACATCCAAAGCCTTGTTTATGGACACTGGACTATGTCAATTATGGGGAAAGTGTCCGTTTGACACCACTCTGGGCTATAAGCTTCTGGCAGACTGGCACTTGTGTGATGAGATCCACGTATGCAAATATCGTGGAAAGTCCAAGAATTTGCCATTGTGCCGTGTTGATGAGCTGTCAAAACCTTCCGTGGCAGTGCCGCCATACAAACAACGGCTTTCCCTTCCGGCGCAAGGGACCCGAGTGACTACGAAAGGTCTTTTCGGGGCCGATTTTCAAGATTATGCAATGCACTCTCTCAACCGTGTCAACAATATCGATCATGCCCATCCGAGTATCTGCAAACCGTTTGAGACGACCAAGCAGTTCGGGCAACCCAACACAATGATTCTCACTGGCGCGGGCGGTAATCTAGGACACAGCACCTGTTCCGGGGATGGTCTTCCCAAACCCGAGTTCCTCGAGTTGTTAGTCGCTAAACGACGAGCTGTTGTAGACTCTGGTATTCTGCTACAAGCCAATGAGGGAAATGCAACGGCTGTCAGTTGCTTCTATGCTCCAATTCGGAACCAATCCTTTGAACAGAAGCAAGGGATTCTTTGGTCTCATGGACTCTGCAAACGCCCTCAACCATATGTATCAAAGCCAACCGAGGTTCCCAGGCGTCACAATCTCCCCCAGCGGCATCTCTTAGTGAGCAGACGAAGTTCAGAACCAGCTCGTTTAGTAAATCGAGCTCTCGGCCAGCTCGGGCAAGAGACATGGCATTCAAGCATATCGGAACAGTCATTAGATAGTCTTCAGCCCCGACGTGCCGTCAGTAACCTTGAGAGGCTGTTGAGTGAGACCATTGCTCTTGCTTGCCGAACTGTGGATGCTTCCATATGCGGCTCTCAGCAACCAGTACGTACTGAAAGGCAACCCAGCGATGAATTATCTTTGGTCAACAGCTTAGGGGAGCACACTCGGTTTTTGCGGCCCGGGTACAAGCAATCTGCATCGTACTCGGGACTGCCAGAACGGCCCCGGCTCGCGGATGTTGTTCAAAGTCATTCCGAGAGACTGAAACGAGGAATCTCGTTTTTCAGCCAGCCAAAGCATACCGTTAGGGAGCGAAAGGTCTGTACCACCCAGGGCTCGCTTACTGGCTCCCCCGTCGATCTAAATATCTGTGAGATTTCCAAGGGTAGCGACTCCCCAAAAAAGCCGCCAAATTGTCGGCAGGCTTCTTCGGATCAAGCCACATTACCAGGTAGTTCTCAACATCGAGAGACATCTGGTCAACGGTTGCAGAGCGAGCATGGTACCAACTTGCGTCGGAGATCCCACGTCATGCTGCCAGGCACTCAAGGCTTCGATTCTACAAAACCGTATAGGCGTCATCCCATTGCGAGGGATTAGTCGCCAATTCGCAAGAGATTTGTCGCGGCTACAGCTTGCCTCAGCACAGCTTTAATTGGGATTTTGCTAGGCATCTATGCTGGTCTAGTTCCGTCTATCCAATATTACATCCTAGACCAGTCGCACGCGACAGTCTATGGAAACACGGGCTGCTTCTTTGGCCTGGCTCTAACTACGTTTTTCACTTGGCCGCTCCCTCTGATCCACGGACGTAAGCCATATATCATGTCTAGTCTTGCTCTAGCAATGCCCCTACTATTCCCTCAGGCTCTTTCAGTGAACAGCCAGAGATTGACCAACACCGCTTCGTGGAGAGCAATGCTCATAACCTCGCGAACTTTGATGGGGGCCTCACTTGGCTTCGCAAGTGTCAACTTTCATTCGATACTGACAGATCTTTTTGGATCTTCTCTCATGAGTAAGCGTCCCCATCAGGAGGTTGTTGACCGGTTTGACGCAAGGCGACATGGTGGCGGCATGGGCATGTGGCTCGGTATATGGACATGGTGCTGGGTTAGTTCCCTAAGCATCGGGTTCCTCATCGGAGCCTCCATCATCGACAGGTATCCGCCCGTATGGGGCTTCTACGTCAGTATCATGCTCATTGCTGTGGTTCTTCTACTCAACGTCATCTGCCCAGAGGTCCGTCGATCACCTTTCCGCAAGTCGGTAGCGGAGGTGCGCACAGGGGCCGAAATCTCGCGCCAACTTTCTCACGGCGAGGTTATGATGCACCGAGTAAAGACAGGCCCTAGATGGTGGGGTGAGGAAATGTACCACGGAGTCTTGCTGTCACTCGAGATGCTCCGTCAGCCAGGCTTCGCTGTCATGGCGGTCTACGTATCTTGGATCTACGCCCAGGTCGTGCTCGTCATTGTCCTATTGGGAGCGTTGGCATCTCGATCTTACCGTCTCCATGCCCCCTATGTTGGTCTCCACGTCGCCAGTATAGCGTTGGGGGGTCTTCTGGCAAGTCCCTTCCAGAAAGCCAGTGCATTCTCGAGATCGCGCCGTCGTCAACTCAGTACAAACTTGCAAACACTGCAGAATGGCATTGTTTGGTCATCACACTTCTTTCGCCGGGCGATATTCACCATATGTCTCCCATTGGCCGGTATATGCTATGCTTCAGTGTCCTCTGGTCCACCCATGAGTATCGGAGTTCCGACTTTCTTCGCCGCCTGCATTGGATTCTTTTCATGTCTCGCCATCGCCGAATGTAATGGCTTGATCATGGAGAGCTTTGACACATCAGATCTCTCTCCGGGATTGACAAGTCGACAACGAGACGCGGCAGGCGAGGACCGTAAGCGGACCAATTACTCTGCGTTCCCAAGAGTAACAGCAGGCTTTGCTATCATCCATACCTTTGCCTTCATCTTGGCTGCTGGAGCCACTGTTTTGGGGGGCCAAATCACGCGGTCCCTAGGCCAACAAGTAGCTGCAGGCTTAGTAGCTAGTATTTTGCTTGTCTTTACAGCCCTACTCCTCTTGGTATTGGTCCGTTTCAAGAACGTTCTAATTATCCCACGGTCAAAATCGGAAGAAATGGACAGAGTAACAGAGGCCCGTCGCAGATCCAGCGAACGGCGTGCCTCGGCACCAAATGATCCGCAAGCTGCAATCGAGGAGATGGATGCGTGGCGCCCCATCATGATTGGCAATCCAGTTGGAAAGACGCGGCGGATGAACTTGCTCGAGCTTGGTGGAATGACACGCTGGCAAGAAATCAGACGAAGGAATAAGCTCATCGATGAGGGTGCTCATCTTAATCGCTCTGCCTTGGATCAAGGCCTCGAAGCCCTGGACGCCGCCTTGGAAGACCATCTCGATGATCTTCGAAAAGATGCGGAGGGTCTGTTCCGACGAGTGAGCAACAGGAGAAAACGAGCTGGCCGATCTCGTCGAAGCGACCACGACAGCGATCCTGGGCAAGACACGGAGCTGACTGAATTGGATCCTGGATTGACGTCAGGTGGCACAACACACGCAGCGCATGTCACGGAGAGGGACCATTTTGCGGGTCAGACTTTGAGAGAAGAGCCCGAGGAGGAAGCCCGAGCTAGCAGCTCCCGAAGGGGTGGCAAAAGAAGATGAAGATGAAAAGATCAAAGATTGAAGGGCCACGGCGGGCTTTAAACTACTCATAAAGGTTCGCTTTTTCGGTATAGTATCCTAAATAGCATCATCCAGTCTAAACACCTTCCGCATTAAAAGACCCGAATAAAATGAAGACACCTGATTATGTCAAGTCGAGCTCCAAGAGAGACAAAAGAGAACCGTAATGAGATCGTGTGATGATACATGTAGCCCGGACCATTGACTATGATTATTGTACATTGAGAAACATGTCTTTTCCTCGTCGGCTTGGTGTAAGTCGCGGCATCCACGAGGGGTTTTCCTCGGAAAGTGTGTCATTCCGTCGCCATGGGCTGCGCGTGGGTTGGGTGGGAATGGTCATATTGGCAGCCCTCGAGGGACCAACGCGTTTAGCAAGGAGAGTGGCGTCGTTGGGCAAGGACTGCGGGAGAGTCGACGACAAGCGGTGATCCGGATACGGAGGTTGAGTAGAATATAAGTGATCATGGACAGATGGATGGGGGCGGGTGCGGGGCTGTTGTTGCATGTGGGATTGATACTGGGATTGGGGCCGACAGGGATACGGGGGATGATGCTGAGATTGAGGAGGTATCCGGCCTTGGGGCGCTGGCTTCCGGTAAGAGTGATGCTGTCCCTGTGTCGGATAGGGCGGGCGAAGTAGGGGCTGTCGCTGTGGCTGCAGCTGGTGATGCGGCTGCGGCTGCGGTTTTGGTTGTGGTTGTCGATGAGCATCAAGGGGCTGGGGGTATGGCGGGTTGAAGTAGAAGGGAGGGTTCAGCGGCTGTGGCTCCTCACCATCCGCTGGCCGGACCTCGGGCTCAGGAGATGGCTCAACGATGCGCATGGTTGGCGAGCCGGTGCGCTGGAGGCTGGGGTTCTCCATCTTTCGACGCGGCTTCGTGGGCAGCCAGGGCGGCGCCAGGCCCAGGGTCGGGCTGGGCTGTCCCGGCGGCTGATAGACTACCGGGCGGCTGGGAGGCGGCGCGGTCCTGGAAGAAGCACCTTCTCCCGCAAGCAAACTGATGCGTCGGGGATCGCGGTTCGGGATCGCGGGACCTTGGCCCGGCAGGCGGCCGGCACGCCGGTGGGGCGACTCGGCAACGGGCGAGAGGCTGCCGGAGGGCTTGGACACTTGCTCATCAGACGACGACGAAAAGTTCGTGACGTCGCTGTCTGTCGATGTTTCGCTGAGATGGGTGGAGTTTCCTCCGGTGAGCGATCGGGACACGGGAAGGCCTCGGCGAGGGTTGGATTGCCCGGAGAAGAAGGGGTTCAGACGAGGTCCAGCTGGGTGCCGAGGGGGGTAATAACCCGCCGGAATCAGTTCTGCCGGGGGGGCTAGTGTTTGGTCTGCTGTCTTGGGCGGGACGGCGTCGAGTTGTTTGCCCTTGGGGTCATTTGGCAAGATGCCCGGGTCGGTGGCACTCTGGGCAGCCAGTTGCGTTCCCTTGTCCGTATCGGCAAGCACCCAATTGCCACGCTGGTCGGCGACGTAGTATGTCGTGGCTGAGAGCGGAGTCGTCACCGGTGGCCTCCATACCTGGTTACTTGAGCTTGTCCTCGGCCCGTCCTCTTCAAACTCCGTCGTGGTGCTGTCGCGCGAGGGCTTGGGTGCCATTGAGAAGTTCGATTCCGGCACAACAAGTCTGGGCGGCGCCGGCGGCGCCGGCTTGCTTCGTGTGGGTGAGGCAACGGGGGGCAGTGGTTTGATAAGCGGTGGCTCCGGCAATGGTCGGGCAGACGAGGGTTGCTGGCTTGAAGGCCCGGCGTCTTGCTGCTGCTGCTGCTGCTGCTGCTGCTGCTGTCCCTCTTCTGCTGGCAGCGCATTCTCCTTTTGGGTGCTAAGAGGCAGGATTGACAGGAGAGGCTTGGCTGGGAGTAGCTTGGACAGGCGTCTTGAGGTTGCGGTGCGGGGCGTGGACACTCGGCTCGGAGGCTGAGATATCGCCAGACCAATGCCGGGAGGCCTAGAGTTCACGCGGTTATACGAGGGTGGTGTTGGTCGTGGAGAGTAAGGATCTAGGGGAGGGCGGAATTGCTGCGCGACCCAAGAATTGGTCCCCCCAGTTCCCGAATGATCGGGCTTATAACCCCAGGTATCTCGCATGGGTAGGAACCCAGCCTTTGTATTAGGGTTCTTTCTGCGGCGGTAGGACCGTATCACAAGAATAACTCCAATGAGCATGCCAGCGGCGGCGAGCGAGCCGACTGAAATGCCAGCAATCTGACTGTCATCCAGAGACTTGTCCTTCTTTCCACCTCCGACAACGGCGGGGGTTTCAGTAGGGGTGCTAGTCGTCATCGTCGTCGTCTTCATCGTTGCGCTGGTGCTACCCGAAGATGTCGTTGACGTCGGTGTTGGTCTGGTGCTCCGACTTATCGTGCTAGATGAGGGAGTTGACGACACAGAAGTGGTATTCCCAAGACTTGATGTAGACGGCGAAGATGACGATGACGGCGTGGTTGATGGTGAGGACGTCGACGGTGTGAGGAGGCTTGAGGACGATCGGTCAACCACGCGTGTTGTCGAAAGTGTCGTCCATGTCCTGGACGAGCTCGTGAACCCCGAGGAAGTCGGTCGCGTTGTCGGTGTCCGCGTCCGCGAAGAACGCGTCAGGCTTGTCTCTACCTGAACAGGGGGGAACCTAATGACACCTCCAGAGGTGGGCATGATTATAGTAGCCGTGAGAGTCTCGTGCGTCGGCGCAACTGCACTGGGCACGCCAAGACAGACATTGTAAGCATCGTCCATCACAACACCTATGCTGTAGGTCAGCTACGATAAGGGAGACTTGACTGTTGGAAACAACCTACTGCTAGCCTCGTCTCCTGAGCAGAATCCAATCGATTTCTCGGCGGAGAGGCATTGCACAGCGCCCTCTCCCAAGGTAAAGCCCGAAGCGCCACTGCGAGAGCACATGCATTGCAGGGTGGGATTCGTCGCGCACGGCGAGGTCCCAAAGTTTACACTGACGAAGGAAAGCAGGCACTCTTGTGCGCAGCTGGGCATGAAACTAAGGATCTCGGTTGGAAGGTTGACTGCGCAGACGGCGGTGGCACACAAAAGAGTGATTAGCCACGGCAAAGCAAATGATGGTGGCCCCTTGGCCATTCTATAAAGAAACATCTAAGTTGAAGAGTCAGCATTAGACACAAGATGAGTCGGCGAGGCTGTATCCGTGACAGAGTCATGTCGTTATAGGAAGGACAAGAAAGTTTTTGCGCCACTCACCTACGAAAAGGAAGATGGTATTATTGGAGACGGCCAGCATCTCATTATAATTTGATCATGAACAGTCGTGACGAAACAAAGAAAGCCAGTCAAAGGTAACACACACGCACGAAGTGAAACAGTAAAAGGAAAAGAAGAAGGCAAATAGGCAATGGCAATGGCAAGACACCGTCTCAAGCCAGCCTGGCACGATATAACAAAAATGTTAAAGGTATGAAGGGAAGTAGGATGGAACCAAGAGAGGACGGAGCAGGCTTGAAGAAAAGAAGCATGGGTCCTACCAGGCTCAGCGCTTGCTGCCATCTCAGCTGGCTTGCTGCCGCCTAGCTCGTCAGCTACAACCGCCGCCGGATAGATGGTTTGTCGCCCGACTGCTCGTTCCAAAGCATCATGACGTGGAGGGAGGCCATAGCCGACTCCACCCGGCCCGAAGTTCGAAGACAGCTCATGGCCCTTTTGCGCGAACTCGGCAGCGTCGCTTCACCAGCTACTACTATTTTGGGTGGGCGAGGGCGAATAAACTGCAGATCCCATGCAGGTTTCCTGCAGCACAATCGTGGCCATGATGGTTGACGGCGGTTACGTTGGGCCGTGACTGGCCAGTGTCGTCTGCAGTTCTAAGCGCCGTCCGTCATTGCAGATCGGCAGGGATCTAGACGCGGTGATGAAAGGTCGTGGAGGTTGGAAAGACGTCACGTGCAACCGCCTTGTCTGGGCTTCTCCACCAATCGTCTTCTGGCCGGTTCGAAGAGGCGTTGCATCTGATACAACTTCTGATGCAGCATCGTTTCCGCACCTTTTGCACCGGCGCTTGACGACTGGACGACGGCGGCCGGACCCTTGGCGTGCCCGCATCAGGTCTGGCCAAGGCACCGTAAAGCAGACGCTGCGAAGAGAAGCCAGGCCAGGCCAATGTATACCAATATGCAGTGTGACGGCCTGATATGCCACCTGGGTTTCCTGCGTGCCCGTCACATACACGGGCGGTTGTTGAGGCGATATAGTATGATCGTGGTATTTCTGTATATACTAGGTAGCCAAGAAAAGTGCTCAAGTATCGTTTCTCTCCTTCAGACCTCTAGATTCTCCGTCAACGGGAGCTTCTTGAGCGTTGGACTCAAGTCCTTTGAATAAAGCCCACGGCTTGATCTCACAAGACTTGCACCAAGCGTCAACCTCCGCCTCGCAGGCAGGTTGCGTTGGTGGGAATGTCGACGGCATCTGGCAAAAAGATATAAGAAGCAGCCGCGAAGAAACAAAATAACATCGACATGAGCCTTGATACGCCAACGCCAACTAAACACCCAACGACGGAGGAGCAGGTATGGTGGGATGCGGCAAATTCGGTGTTCCGACTCCTCTTCAACCCGAATCCCCTCGCTCGGCTGACACCGCAGAGAAGCGGTGTCGCAAAACGGACAGGCTCTACCATGTTTCCGCGCACGCTTGATCCCAACTCCAAAGTTCTATGCAACAATGATCCGAGAAAACTCGTCATCAATCGTGGTCTCACATGGCCATCTCGGCCTGCAGCCTCCTGAATTCGGCCTCTTCGTCGTCCTCCTCGATCGCCTGCTTCTTGCTCGAAACGGCTGTCTCTCGTTAGGCATCGTGACATGTGGGGTTTTCTCGCTGTGAAACTTACGCTCTGCGCTCGCAGGAGTTGGCAGCTTGTGCACCGCATCGGACACAGGAGGGTTGCCCGTGTTGAGCATCTGCTCATCCAGCTGCTCCTGTTGCAACTCCTCCAGCTCGTCCTCGAGTTCCGCATCGTCAACATATTCTCCAATGGTAGTTCCGGTGATGGCGTTGCTGATCTCCTCGCTGAGAGCATTCTGTTCTCGTAGAGCCTCCCTAGTTTCAGTGTCAGCATCCACAAAGTGCCAGTGTCATCGTGCCACGGAAGACATACATCGTCTCGTCCACCTTCTCTGGCGTGAGGCCCTTGTGAATGTCCTTCATTGCCCCGCTTGCCTTCTCCATCGCTGCCAAGGTCTCCCTGTTGATGTTGGCGGATTCGATCCCGTTGATCTGCTGCTCCAGAGTACCAATCTGGTTGACAGTCTGTTCGAGGGAATGCTCGTGCGTTTTCTTCCGCCGCAAAGCTGCCTTGGCCGCTACTGGCGTGTCAGCACGCTTGCTCCATCGTCACGAGCCCGAGTCATCCACGTACCAGTCTTGTTAGTGCTCACATTCTTGCGAGCGATGGCGTCCTGCTCGTCTATCTGGTTCTGCAGATGCCTCTCGCGCTTCTGCAGCATATCAAGCTGCGAACGCAGCCCCAGGATTGCGTTCTTAGGAGTCTCCTTCCTCTTCTGCGCGGCAGCGCCGCCAAACCAGCCCCACATTGTGATGAGGTTTGAAGGGTTCTAGTTTTTCGAACAAGAGTAAAAAAGAGGTTCTCCGAGGTTCGTCGCACCCGTTTCGATCGAGGTTCGATGGCTGGCGTCGCCTCGTGGGAAATGGCGTAACCGCTGTTAGGTACAACCAAGGATGTCGATGGTGGGGTCAGCCCGAAGGGCCTCTCTTGGTATCGAGACAACAACAGCGCCCAGAAACGGGACAAAAGAAGATGGGGAGGGCTAGTTTCTCCGCGCGAAATTCCAGTGGAGAGACTGGCAAAGGTCTTGATGAGCGTCGGGCTTGGTGAGGCTTTCGTCTTAGGTCATTTGAGTAATAAGAGGGAAAGTTGCAGCCTGCGGGACACTTATCGTTGCCTTCGTCGGTTCCCAGGACGATGACGGCACGCTCTGGCTTTAGCCGTAGTTTTCCCCTGATCATGTGATGGTCCTGGTCCATTCACATGGCCACAATCGTCAGCCTAACCCCAAATGTAACCTACCTGCACTTGAGAATAGTCGGCACGGGACCAAATTCAGCTAGGAGTGAGTCGAATAGCCTCTTCCACAATAAGGATGTGCGAGTTCACTATAAGCATCCCTTATGAGTTACTCATCTCATCATCTCTGTGGTACGTGACCCTCTCTTGACCTTGCGGACACATCTTGTGCCTCAAACCTCACTCCTTGGGTCCGTTTCCAAGGTTGGAACCCCGCGCCTTTGACACAGCACCTTGAGCAGTCAACTCGTTAAGCTCTCAAGGCATGCGTCGCAACGTCCGGTTGTGCACTGAAAGAGAATATATCGCCTTTACCCTGCGGTATGTATTCATGTAGGGGCTGTTCGTATATCCCCCAATCGGCATGCTGAGATTATTAAATTTTGTCTCTTGTAAGCCGAGGAAGCAATGTTCACTGCGGGTTGCGTAGGTAGGTAGGCACCAGGTTATCAAAGGTCTGAGCCTATTTGTTCTAGCAGTAATCATTTCGTTCTCTCCGCGGAATCATATTCCAATTTCCAAGCTTTGTCATTGCCCCTCTCTTTGGAGCTGAACGCCGAGACTCATCTCATACATCGCCAGATGCTATAGACCCGTCCAAATGTGAAACGTAGAAGAAGTTGCAACTGATTGCAATATAGAGTGGCTCGAAGCACTAGTAAGGTATGAATGTGTGCCGTTTAGTGCTAACATCGGCCAGTCAAACGTACAGCTCCCATATGCTCAATTTTCCATTGCCTTTCGTGTCGATTCATTTCGATAGGTCCTCGTCGGCTTCGTCGCAACCTCAGTGATCGCAATAGTCATCTTCTACATTGCCTTTGCTACCTACTCTATTCTGACCGAGCTGCTCAATGGAGCCGATGAAGTCTGTCAGCCAAAAAGTACGGACATATCTGCTTGAGTTTGCCGGAAGCTGCATCTGCTCGATATTCAGCGGAGGGTGGCGGTTGAGAAGCGAGACAAGCGCGTCCGTAAGCTCACAGCATTCATGGTTTTCCATCAGTGATCGGATTTTTATTTCACAAACAGTAACTCTTATCGCAGTCCGGGTTGGTCTACAAGACTTCACCATCTGCTCCATCAATGTAGTGCCCGGAATTGGAGAGATGCGATGAGCAAGACCATCAATTTCTTAACAACCGCGAGGCTAGGCCTTCTGCAGAGGCAATCACTAGAGCAACCTAGACTCTTTATATAGAAAACCATGGATCATAAATTGTGATTCAACAGTCCGCAGCAATCCGTCACTCATGATACTCGCCAGAGATCTGGAGCTGCTCATGATCAACGAGGTAACAATGACGCCGAGCAAGAATACAAAGAATCAGAGACTAGGCAACGGCATTCACAGGCTTCTCTCTACAAGTGAAGAGTCCGCTTACAGAGCGTTGTTTAAACCCTTCTGTGAGGAGTGAGCCGTCGTGAAGGGACAGCTCTCTTACAGCAATGGCTTCAACGATGGCTTTGTTGGACTGGCCAGACAACTGCGGCCACAGTCCCACGTCTTCTAGTTGTTGTGCTTGGCAAAAGTATACGCATTTCACCAATGCGCCGCCTCTCTCATGACTCGCTTCTCGTGGCTTTTGGTCAGAATCGTATGCGGAATGATTACCGTTTTTGAGAACAGGACATACACCGTGGGCACGTCCGACGACCGTGATAGCTGGATTCGGCCAAATCACACCTATGGTACTCCTGCTTCTTCTTATTTTTGCGTCATGGCAGACCCATGCAAGTGAGTCTTCATTTGCCTCCACAAAGTCTCATTCGATCTATGTACTGAGAACGTTGCCACTGGTACTCTCTAGATAATTACCCTAGGACAGTAGCACTCATACTGACAGGGCGGAAGCCGATTCCAGAGAGCACTAGGTGGGCGCACGGTTTCTTCAACAATGACGCCAAAACTTGTCTTTCCAGGTGATCCAACGGCGAAACCCAAACGAGCCTCAGAATTGGCAGGATCCTCATGCATATTCATACGGCATCGCGATCGGCAGCTCCACGGCGTCTATATATTTTCCTTTTTGCGTTCAGGATTATTATGACCCTCATTCTTGCTCTAATTGCTGCGAGACGGTTCGCTTACCCCATCGTCTCTGCCTTTTTGAAACGCGAGTATAGAGATCTGAATCGGTTCGCAACCCAACCAACTCCCCATGACCAAGCATACGATATGGCGTTTTTCAATCCTACCACAAACGTCTGGAGACAAGAGAGGTGATCGCATATGGATCGTTCGGTGCAGCTTTGATGGACAATCTCGTCGATGATGCTCGGACTGGGTCGGGGGAAAGAGCTTGAAATCCATAGTGTTGTCCGTGTCTTTCGTGTCTTTTCGAAATTCCACTCCAAACTCCTGTTCCCTGGCGAAAGGCTTCGCCATGCTTCTTCCAAGTCGCTCATCTTAGGTATACAAGCCCCTAGTCCTCTCAATAGCTTCCCTGTCCCATAATATTTCGACAAAGGTGGTGATACACAAAAACTGTCCTCTATGCAGGTGTCTCCTTTTCGACTAGCCATATCCATTCGTATCCAAGCCATGATGAACCGGAGTCGAGGCCGTTCAAGAGGTGCGTTCCTCCCTTGATCCCAGTGATTCGCGTGCCGCTTGTTTAGGCTGTCATTCTTCATGAATTCCCACCCTTTTCGTCGGTATCAATGTGCCAGACAACGTAATTAGGTAGGCCAATGACCTGATAGCCTGCGCGCTTTGCCATTTTGGCGAATCCCTCTGTCTCAGCCTGGTTCTCAAAGGCATAGGCTGGGAAGTTAATGCCTAGTGAACATACTGTCAGCCCTATTCCTCTCACGGGTGCACTTTTAGACTTACCAGATCGATGTACGTCAGCCTTGACGAGAATGCTTACTCCGCCGATCCCGTCCAGCTCTAATTCCACGTCCTTGTTCTGATGCCTGTCACCCATGCGGGCCATATGGGTCCGCTTGAGATCATAATGTTTCTCATACCCTATCATGCAATATACGCGTTAGTGGCTGACGTGGTACGAGCTTTAGGTTGACTAACCTTCAGCAAGGACAACATCCTTGTCCAGCTTGCTGGTAACCTTTCGTCCTGTGTCCGATTCGACCCAGGAGTTGTAATCAACTTGTCCACAAAGTTAGTATCGTTCTTAAAGCTGGTGGCTTCGCTAAAAAAAAATTAAAAAAAAAAGGGCGGCTTACAACGTCCTTCAATATCAACACCATCCTTGTATCGGTGGAACCAAATATCTTTTACAGTCAGTCTCGACGCTGGCATGCAGGAAGGGTCCTCTAAGCTTACTGGGAACGATGATGTCTTTATCGTGAGCCATGAAGTCTTCTAGAATGTTGCCGGGGCATTCCACGATATCAACATCGCGCCAGTAGACCCAGGAGTGCTCTGGCTTCAAAGCAGTGGCAAGCAGGTAGTTTCTCGCCCTTGCCATGGCCTTCCGCCGAGGTCCCTGAGCCTCAAAGGAGTGCCTGTCCTCGACGTTCTGGCTTAACTTGAAGCCAAAGTCTTTGTTTACCACCGTGACGCTGTTGAACGAAACCTCATCTTGCGCCTCTTGAATACGGTCGAGTTCGGAGGCTAGAATAGCCGTGGTTTCATCGGTCGTGTCGGATATGAGGAAGGCGAGGTCGATCAAGTTGTGGGGGTAGGTGATCTGCGTAAGGAGTTTGACGTATGTTGCCAGGTAAGGCGCAGCATCCTTGAGGGGAGTGAGGATGAGAACCCGCTCCTTGTTAGCAAGGGCCTTGTCGGTGGACTTGATCTTGTTCAGGTCAACGCTTTGGATAGTCGAGGAGTTGACTTCGATCGGAGCGTGGCGGTTGAATGTGACGGGCGTGCCGAGATGGGCGTTCCAGCGAGAATATTCATTCTGCGTCATGTCCATGGGAGACTTGGTTGGGCCCCAGCAGCGTCTGTCACCCTTTTATTAGTCCAGTCCAGTCCAAGCCAAGCCAAGCCGTAGCAAACGGTTGCGTCGGCGCCATACCTGTCAGACGGTGGGCCAAGGAAGGCTCGCCATAGTAAGAGAAGGAAGCCGACCGTGGCTAGGAGCTGGACAGCCCGGCGTTTTGTCGCAGCGTTGTACAGTGCTCTCGAAGAGGGCAGCTGGCCCTTTGCGGACTTCCAAGTCAGGTTGTGTTTGGGGAGAAGCATGGCTGGTCGCTCGGAGAGAGGGAGAGACACGCAGTCGAAGCGACCTCGTACAGAAATCCTACTTGGTGCGCCTGTTGTCGTCGGTACAGCTCGTCAAGCCGCCTTGGGCGGTGCCGCCGTCGACTCGCGATCGGGTGGTCTCGTGGAGGGAGGAGGGTGAGGAAGGGCGGGACGCGTTGGGGAGCGATTGGCGATGCTGCGGCTAGCAATACAGCAAAGAAGTGTGCTTGGCAGGATTGGGTTGCTCGAGGTAGCGTCGAAAGCCGTCAGGCACAAGCAATGCCAGTTTGCCAGGTTGCCAGTGTAGAAGCACTGTAGAGTCGGCAGGAGGACAGGCCCGTCAATCATGCGATGGCAGAGGCAGTTGGCGACAGGACGCTAAAAATGCAGACTCAACAAGGGTGGTGGAATAAGGTGCGCCTCGTCCGAAGCTTGGTCTGACTTGGCAGCGTCTAGAACGACTGGACACTCAAGGCCTGCACTTGGACTGCTCCTGGGACTCTGCTCGGGGAAATCCCCCACGTCCACACGTCCACACGTCCACAGCGTCCACGACTCCACAGCCCAGTGCCAGTCGGTCCTCCAGGGTATGTACTGTACATCCATCGTCCGCACTGGTCTGGTCTGGTCTGGTCTGGGAAGCCGCTCTTTTGAATCCCGGAGCCGCATGTCTCCCAACGGCTTCTCTCTCTCTCTCTCTCTCTCTCTCTCTCTCTCTCTCTCTCTCTCCTTCTTGTACTATGGCATTCTGGTAATATGCCAGGGAGAGTATTTAGGATTCTTGCACCTGGAGCAGGCCTCCCTAGCACACCTACGGGATTGGCCGTCGGCCATTGCTGTAATCCGTACCGCTGTGATTACGGCCACCCAATGTGCAGGCATCTCGTATCCCTTCTCGCCCGACAAAGTTAGACTCTGCCCGCCGATGGAGCACAGGGATGGGCACGTCGGCGAATTGGAGCCTTCGGAGAGTGCACAGAGGCCACGTGCGAGCGATATCTTGGCCATTTCCACGGGTGCCGGATAGCCTAGCACGCCTGGGCTTTGAAGGAATACGACCTGGCGAGTAGTGATCGAATCCTTGTCAGGGGACTTGTCAGGGAAATGAAGTCTCGGCTTTGCTACTTGTCCATCGCTGGCACATAAATACTCGTCGGGGTACGGATACCGGCGACGCAATATGTGAGAAGTTGGGGGGATGGTCGAGCGAGATAGTTAATTGCATAGGCAGGTCAACGAACAGAATTCAAGAGCAGGTAAATACACGTCTCTCTAATCTGTACAGATTGCAGTCCAGGACGATGTCTTCCTCGCGGGTCACCAACAGGCGATCATGTTCTACAAGCAGTACAATCTGCATTGCGACGCCACTAGTCCACGCTGTGAACCAATCAAGGGTGAGGTAACAACGAGCGCCGCCACCACACAACCGACCATAGGGTAGACAGACTTCATCGATTGCGTGAACTTCAACATCAACGCCCTGCCATATTCCCCATCAGAAGCCGGACATAAACTTGTCGTTTCATTGCCAAAGCTTGCTTCCACGTTTGTTCTGCTCGTCTCAGTCCCTAGGTTGGCTTGCAGGAAAGCCAGACAATCCATGGTGCTTCAATATTGTCATATACGTCCCCCAAGCTTACTATTCAACTTCACACCCATATCTGTGACATCAACACTCTGGACCAGACGCAGCGCAGTACGCACAATGGCTGTCACAAGGAAATCGGCTCGCCTCAGTGCGCAGAACACGTCCAAGGCAGACACCAAACATCGGGCTCCCCAAGTCAGCCGCAAACGCAAGTCGTCATCAGAGGAGAGGGACGAGTCCGCGCCAGCTGCCCCTGCTACTCCGTTGAGGAAGCGTAGCCAGGTCGTTACAGCGGCTATGCCGCCAACAACACCAACACCCAACGCGGCAGGACTGTTCGCCGAACCCAATGGCGCGATCGAGAAACCGAAAAGCGCTGCTGTGGCCCGCGCTCGCCTCGCAGACCCCAAACTTACAAATGCTACGCTGCTCTCTCCAGAGTCATCCCGCATAGTGACATCTCGAAATGTTGACGAGGCCATCTCGCCATCCAAAACGTATACACCCAAGATTACAACGGACAACATACTAAAACAGGCATGCGATCATCTGGTCAAGGTCGATCCACGGATGCGGTCCTTGGTCGAGAACCACACATGCCGGGTGTTCTCTCCAGAAGGGCTGGCAGAACGGATTGACCCCTTCGAAAGTTTGTCGAGCGGCATCATCAGCCAGCAAGTTTCTGGAGCAGCGGCAAGATCCATCAAGGCCAAATTCGTTGCCCTGTTTGACGAGAAACCGGTTGAGCGGTTCCCTCATCCTTCCAAGGTCGCCGCTCGCTCCATTGAGACGCTGCGCTCAGCAGGGTTGTCTCAGCGTAAGGCTGAATACATCAAGGGGTTGGCTGAGAAGTTTACAAATGGAGACCTTAGTGCTCAAATGCTACACGATGCGACCGATGAGGAGGTGTTGGAAAAACTCATCGCCGTTCGCGGTCTGGGCAAGTGGTCCGTCGAAATGTTCTGCTGTTTTGGGCTCAAGAGGATGGATGTCTTCTCCCTCGGCGACCTAGGGGTCCAGCGAGGCATGGCCGCTTTTGTGGGTAGAGACGTTTCCAAGCTCAGAAACAACAAGGGAAAATGGAAATACATGTCGGAGCAGGATATGGTCGAGCTGTCCAACAAATTCGCGCCATACCGAAGCCTCTTCATGTGGTACATGTGGAGAGTGGAAGAGACAGACATCAGCACGATGGAATAACAAGCAGCATAACATGTGAGTGTTTGTTTACCTAGCGGCTCCATTGAGAATGGAAAATGAATACGTGAGAGAGAAGCGGTGTCGTCTGGTCTACGAGGCCACAGAATGTATGTGACAGTCTCGTGCAATTTGTTCGAATTCCTTCAAAAGCACTACTACCTCAGGTGTATGACTAAGGTAGGCAGACCGACTTAGGTTGCTGGAATTCCTCACCGAGAAGATGAAGAGCCTCTGCCCCTGTCTCGCGTACAAGAAATTCAGTATTGGTAGAGCTTCATGCATCGACGTCCTAGTGTGACAGGTAGCAGAAAATCTGGTCATCGCTGCATTCTGGGCTTTCAGCCATTATTAAGCCAAAGGACCACACAACTGAGCACGATGTCACTCAATCCTTTGCTCCAGCGCCCACCGATCAAGCACTATGCTAAAGTAGGCTCCATGTGTTGATCGCCGCTGATCAATTGGCGCTCTGAAACGTTATGCCCAGCTTCCGCCCGCTTGTTCTCTCGCCAACAGCATTGTGATTCCCTTTCCCAATGAATGTGGATATCAACACAGGCGGCTACGTGCAAGGAAACGCGTGGCTCTCTTCCACGCCGCCACACTGGCAGACTGGCACCAACCAGGCCACTTGGGCAACCCAAATCTCAAACTGCTAGATAGCGCTCTTGCAGAATGTATGACGATTAAGTGGATTGGCAGCCACGCAGCTCGGACAGTTGTGGAGCCGCCAGCGCTTCAAAAGCAGATCCTAGGCCTGCAGGCCTGGAATGCGAGCGGATGGTCCACCACGGGCTGTAGCGGCCAACAAGCGACTGTTCATACCCAAGGGAGAGATACCAGGGAAAAAGGAATCAGGAATTTCGATCAGCAATTCCTGTGATGAGCTGGAGCGCAGCCCCTGTCGGCCTGACACCCATGGTTAGTGCGTCAACAGGACGCCATTGATGCATGGCGCACCCAACTCGGTTCTAATTCAAGCTCTGCATGATCCATCCGGACACGACAAGCTTTGCTCTCCGAGGGTGGAGGGCCGAACAGAGTATTATACCTACTACTATAAGTACATATCAACACCTTACAAGGCCAATCGATGAAGGAGGTAGGTAGCCCAGTATGTGGGCATTGGAATAAAGGGGTGCATGCAACATGTACTATGTAGAGTGTTGGTGGCGGATCCCTGGAAATCAACATGCACCATTATTGGGGGTTTTGCCTGCCAAATGAGGGACTTCACAAGAAGCAATAGAGGGAGAAGACTCGAAGAGGTAACTCAAAGTTTAAATGCACATCAGAATAGAGACAAACCTTCCGTCAATGGTAGACCCAAAACGCTAAAATAGGTCGCACCTGCGGGGTTTTGCTACCGGATGTCTGTATGAGCAGGACGATTCCCTCACCAGATATCGCCGAGGTTGCCGATATCTGTCGGAGTCAGAATCAAGATGCCAAATCGTTCATTCCTGTTACTCATCGCATCTCCACGGAGTAGCGCCGTGATGGATGAAGGCTTTACAGTACACTCCGTGATGTGAAGGCATCCTTCTAAGACAGCTTCCTTCGACGCTGGACGAACACGTCATCAGAAGGCGTTTGAGATATCATTGCGGATCTAGATTTCGCGTAACGTCCACAAGCCCTGCCGGGTGGTTCACACCTACTTTCTCTGGCTTGGAACAGTCTTTATCAACGGTGCTTCAAGTATAGATACTCGCCCAGTTCGCCAGTCTTTACGATTAGTGTGTGTGTGTGTGTGCGTGCGTCTATGTGTGTGTGTGGCTTAGCCATTCCTAATTCTGGTGGGTGCACGCGTGTGTGTGAGAGCGACTCTGAGAGAGAGAGAGGGAGAGTGGATGTGTGTGCGTATTTCGTGTGATTCTTGGCTGCTCGTGTCGCCTGTGGCCCTCGGCGGCCTTGTCCAACAGGTTCCTTGAATGGGGGGAACGGTTGCCGCCTACACATAGCATGGCCATAGGTACCTACAGACATTGACTGGGGCGCCTACGCTGGTGTAGCCAGGTGAAACGCGGCCTCCTGCCCAGACTGTCGTCACAGTAATTTGAATTTATTTACCTATCGCCAGACGCCCAAGACCGTGCTGGGAATGAAGCGACAGTCGTCTGAATATATAGGTAGTTGGGGGCCATTGTGCATATAATATAGTAGCACATGTATGCTCATTGCTGTAGGTGGCAGCATGAAGCCATCCGGATACGGACCATCGCAGATTGACTTCCACCAGGGGCTGAAGAAACGGGGGCGTTGAACTCTGTGAGGACGCTATGCATCTAGTGCGAGCAGTCGGCGAGAGAGTTCCGGGCCGTAGTTGGTGGGTTAACGCAATAATAAGCGTGGTCCCATTGTTGGCGTTCTTGAGACGGTGGGCACATTGGCACACTTTCCCAGCCGGGATACGAATGGACATGCCTGGGCGGAGCTTGCGGCGACATCAAGATGCTGGATACGGATGGCAATCTCGCGAGCCGTGGAGTTGATGCGATGAGATCGGAGGCGTTGGTATGTACATCTCCAGGCTGTGGATGTACCTCGTAGGGGCCGAAATTACAGAGTGGGCTCCATGTTTTGGGGGCGTACCTCCGAAATGGGCCCCTGGAGTGGCCACCGGGTACCTGAAAGGCCCTGACCTTGGAGTTAGTCAGGTACCGAGCATTCTGGTGGAAGCCCCCGCTGCGGAGGCGGTACCTGCTTGACCCTGGCTGGGATGCGACGCCGGTTCCTCGTCGGATCATGGCCCCGGTTTTCCCACGACGCCTTGTCCTCCCCCTTGTGGTGATAGCGCGCGCAAGCAATGCTTTTGGGGTGTCATCAATGAGCAACAAGTCTTGCAAGTGTCTGCCAAGGCTGCCTGTGGGAGGGATGAGTGGTGCCAAAGAAGCGGAGCTCTGCCTGCTTGGCCAAGGTATTCCAGCGCCGGCATGGTAATCACACGCCCCTCTCGGTCCACTGTCCGCCACTGCCCTTGCACCTACTCCGTACTGCGCATAGTGCTTTACCGGGGGTACCCGGGGCGTCCGTTTTAGTTGCTTCACCCTTGGCTTCGTACTCATCTTGTCTTATCCCCCCTTCTACCCTCCTCCTTCCCTCCTTCTCTCTCGTCGTCGAGTTTTTCTTTCGTAAACCCGTCTACCCTTTTCGATTCCCGACACTCGTTCGTCAAGCGCACCGCGCCGATTTCCCATCGCTACTTCGTCTCCACGTCCATCTCTTTGTTTCCCCCTTCGGCCTCAGCCAGAATCGTTCTGAAAAAGTGAGTATCTCGCGAATCGCTGGCGTGACTGCGACTGGCACGCGTGTTTGTGGCTTCGATTGGTTGTGTTGGGTCTTGGGGATTTCGAGTCTTGGATATCTCGGGCCTTGGACGTGTTTCCAAACAAAGCTCTCGCGTGCCTCCCTCTGCTGTCGCTCCGACCTTTCCTCGTCCTACCCTTCCCCTCCCTTTCTCTCCACCTTTAGCTTGCCCCCATTACCCCTTCCCTCGAGCGGTTGCTGCTCCTACAGCAACACGCTGAATTCCGGAGCCAACTTTCTTGCCACTCTTCCCATCCATTCTTCCAGAATCAACACAAACCATCGCATTTCTTTCTTGCATTTCGAGCAGCCTTCGTAGTTCTTAGCAGACTTCTGGAGTGGACAGTCAGACTACCCGCTTCCCGTTCTCTCATCCTCGTTACCAGACATTCATCTAACCTCTTCATCATTAGGACACAATGCATTCCGCTCAGCTCCTTACGGCCATTGCGGCCATCGGCATCACTGCCGCCAATGGTATGTCCTTCACCTCGAGGTCGGCGTGTGCTTTCTCGTGCAGTCGCTGATCCGTTTGTAGCTGCTTCCACCTGCACCAAAGACATCAAGATCACTCAGCCCACTCCCGTGATCGACTGCGAAGTTATCGATGCCGATGTCACCGTCGAGGACGTCTCTGGCGAGCTTTCGATTAACGGTCCTAAGCAAATCAAGGGTGACTTCATCGTCAACAACGCCACCAACCTCTTCTCCATCTCCAGCTCCACCATCAACTCCATTGGCGGAAAGTTCCAGCTCGATAGCCTTGAGAAGCTTGACAACCTCCAGATGACCGCTCTGAGGAACGTCGGCGAGCTCACCCTGAAGAAGGTTCCCCAGCTTAGCAAGCTTAACTTCGGTACCTCCGGCTTCAAGGCTCGCAGCATCTCCATCACCGACACCCGTATCTCTGATCTCAGCGGCCTTAGCGTTGCGACCGTTGAGACCTTTGAGATCATCTCCAACGGCCAAATGACCACTTTCAACTCCGACCTGGTCAACGTCACTGATCGATTCCTCATCAGAAACAAGAATGTGGACATGGACATCACTCTTGAGAAGCTCGAGTACGCTGGTTCCATCGAGATCTCCAACGCCCAGTCTTTCAAGGCCCCCCGCCTTTCCCAGGTCAAGAACGCCATCACCTTCTCCGAGAACCGCGGTCTCAAGTCTTTCAGCGCCCCCAACGTCACCAAGATTGGCGCCACCGTCGCCTTCCAGAACAACCCTAACCTTGCTAACATCACCTTCCCCAAGCTCAAGTCCATTGGTGGCGGTCTCGTCATCCAGAACAACACCAAGCTGACTGAGATCCGTGGCTTCCCTAAGCTGGAGGTTACTGGTGACCTGAACCTGTTCGGTGACTTTGAGGAGTGAGTAGTGCACTTGCCGTCTTCAGAGATATTGTAAGGCTGACAATGATATAGGGTCGTTCTCCCTGCTCTGGACAACGTCAAGGGTGCTGTCAACGTCCAGTCCACCACCGACATCTCCGACTTCTGCAAGCCCTTCGATGACCTCGAGAAGAACAACAAGATCCAGGGCTCCAAGAAGTGCAAGAGCAACAACAAGAAGGCGAACGAGGGCAAGGATGGTGGCGAGTCCAAGACTGGCAGCTCCAAGTCCGGCAACAGCAACAAGGACGACGAGGGTGCTGCTGGCATCGTCAATGTCAACACCGCCTTCCTCGGTCTTGCCCTGGTTGCTGGTCTGGCTCAGCTCCTCTAAGCTGTTTAGTAAACATGCTGGCTAAGTGAAGGCTTGCTTCGCTGACTCTTCAGCCTCCTGTTTCTCTTGATTTTACCGTGCGACATATCTAGCTCCCCATCTGATGCACGATGTGCTTCTGATGAGGTGAGCGACCACGTGCAAAAAAGGATACCGACTATAACTTAATAATCGACGTTCTTGGACTTGCCGTCACACCTCGCGTCGGCTTGCTGATCGCTTGTTGATGCTTCGAACTTGCTTTGGTCTGGTCCTCTATGCCTGTGCTTGCTTTGGACAGTGCTTTGCCTGGTGGTGCTACGGATTGTGTCCAGAACTAGCTTTGGGTGGAAGGGTGTAGGATTTGGACGATTGGTTGGGATGCTCATGTTTTAAGGATTGCCAAACGACCGCATGGTGTACTTTTTTAAGCTTCGTCATTAGAAATTGCTTTTCGACTCTACTCTTTTGGCCTGCTCCATTGTACTTCCATGGCTTGACTATCTACCTAACATACCATCCATCATTACTCATCACCTGTATTAGTTCAAGTCCTGTGTCTGTGATCCGACTCCTAGGAAGATTGAAATTCACGTCTGAGCTTGCATATTCAGCTGTATATGCTCCTATCGAACTTGTCCGAGTCATAAAACCGGGGCACGATGGCATTGCCGTTAAACACTCGGCCGTCCAACTCGTTAACCGCCTGCAGTTGGTTAGGATGGGGAACTTGAGAGGAAGCCAGTAGTGCAGAGGTACTTACTCGAAGTGCAGACACTTGATTAGTAAATTTGATAAACACTTGACGGCTGGGCTGGTCAATGTAGAGTCTCTCTACTCGACCGTACTGAACAGACTTGTTAGTTGAGATTTGGTACGACAACGCATCGGGGAGCTAACCTTTTCGCCGCACTCTTCGCCGATCTCCTGGCCCAGTCCTTCAGAGATCTCCTCATGCAGATCAGGCATGTTTTCTAGCATGTTTTGCAAGACGATGACATCGCTCATGGTACCAAACTTGCCGCTGGCTTCTTCTTTGCGCTTTCCACCGACAATCTTTCCTTTGTTAGCAGGCTCAGCCCATCCGCCGCCATCAGCATCGGCTTTCTTGCGGCGTTTTTCGACTTGGACACGAAGAGGGTTGATGATGCCGGTCTCGTCGGCACCGAGACCCGTACCCTTTGTCCAGCCGTACTTGCTCATGAGACGATGAGCAAAGCCTGTCTGACCGGGGCGGTTGGATCGCGACTCAAACTCGGTGTTTTGAGAGGATTGCCCAAGCACGGGAGGCGGCGAGTAGGATTCGTCTGCATCTGCGTTCTGTTCAGATTTGTCTGGCTGCACATATCGTACAGGAGCTCGGGATATAGTTGTTGAGTCGGAAGCTAGTGGAGGCGGGGGAGGAGGAGGAGAGGCTGAGGTAGGGTTCGAAGCGAGGGTCTCTGACATGGCGAGGCGACGGGTAAAGGCATCCTCGCCAGTTTTGTCGTCTGGCGGTGGAGCAGGAGGGGACTGTGGTGGTGGAGGAACAAACGCATACGACGGAGGCGGTGCGAATTGTTCTGGCATGGGGCGTTAGTAAGTCGAGACAAGAGAAGGGATTTGAGAGGGACTCCGCGACTTGAGAACACTCACTGGAAGCCACAGGTCTACTGTCTGGATCTTCATCGTCCGAGATGTCGCTTTCGTCGCGTTGTCGCCGATGTCGGTACAGCAGTGCCTTCCATTCCCTCACCTCGTCGACCTTTTCGTCGCTTCGCAGATACTCCTCTACGTTGGTCGGACGGGAGGGATCATAGAGCTCGTTCCAATCGGTCTCGGCCTGTGTGTGCTGCCTCTTCTTCTTCCTGCGACCTCCGCGCTGGCGCTTCTCCCCAGCCGCATAGCTCCAGTCGTCATCTTCAATGGCCGCCCAGTCGGCAAGTGTGCTCTTGGGCTGTGCTGGGGCTGAAGATGCCGTGGCGGCGGGCACCGTTGACGGTGCTGCGGGTGGCTTTGGTATTGATTTTGGGAGCGTCGGCTTCGCCTTGGCTTGCTTGACTTGAGGACGACGGATGGGTTGGAAGCGTAAGGAGGGATCGATGGGCTTCTTGGCGGGCTCGGTAGACGCAGCTTCGCCTTGGTTGTATAGAACTGGGCCTGAGGATATTGTCGCTGAGCTATCGTTGGGATCAAGTAGGTTATCGTAGAGGGAGAGCCCCCCTCGAGGAGGCGGCGGCGGCGGCGGCGGCGGCGGTGGAGGAGCCGCCATACTAATTGGAATCTTTTCTAAGACGCTGGTTACTCGTGGCAGACAGGAGCTGGTAGACGCAAATGCTGATAGGGCTCGGGCTACAGGTCTCCGTATGTAGATGCTCCTGTCTATGGTCTATCTCACGAGGAAGGAAGAAAATGTATTGTCAAGGTCATAGGTGGGAGTTGGTGTAGCTACAGGAGCTGAATGTGCGGCTCAAGGCTTGGAGGGAAGCTCCTGGGGCGAGCTTGCTGCTTGCGCCGGATAAACGGCGGAACATGGCGCATCCTCACAAGCTGCCTGGGCAGAGCTGGCTTGCAGGTGCCCCTCTAACGGAAGAACCCCTCCAAAAGTCGGACTCGAAGTGCTTGGAATCATCGTCGGTGAATCGTAGCATCTCTACATGTCACTTGCCTCGGTCCTTTTTACTGCAAACGACCTTGTGTCCTGTATCTGAAGCAACACTTTGAGTTGACGTGCTGTTGCCCGACCCTAGCCTCCCACTAGGCTCCGCTACAAGCCCCTCCCCTGACATCTTCCCGCTCCAACTTCCCATCCCCCGCGACCACAATATTGTCACAGCCTTCACCATGGCCGATCTTGCGAGTCGAATCACGAACCCCAACGAGGCGCCTGCCGACACGCCTGCCGAGAAGCCCATCGATACACCGACCGACGCACCCGCAGACTCTACCCCCGCCGTCCAGGTCGATGGCGCCGTCGAGGAGCTTGGAGGTTCCGGTCTCCAGGAGCCCGAGTGGGATGTCGAGGTTTCGCTGAGCGAACTGCAGAACAATGAGGCCACGCCTTTCCATTCCGCCACCACATGGCAAGACCTGGGCCTGTAAGAAGCCCCATGTAGCCACTTTCCTTGATGTTCCTTGCTTACGATGGCATCCAGGCCCGAGGACATTCTCAAGGGTCTGCTTGCTCTAAACTTCCTTAAGCCGTCCAAGGTTCAGGGCAAGTCCCTGCCCCTGATGCTGAGCAACCCTCCGCGAAACATGCTGGCCCAGTCTCAGTCCGGTACTGGCAAGACGGCCGCGTTTGTCACAGCCATCCTGTCACGAGTCGACTTCTCCAACCCGGACCAGCCCCAAGCTCTAGCACTAGCGCCCAGCCGTGAGCTTGCCCGACAGATTGAAGGTGTCGTCAACGCCATTGGTCGATTTATCCCCAACCTAAAGGTCGCTGCCGCGATCCCCGGTGCCTTGCCGCGTGGCGAACAGGTCAGGGCTAGTGTTATTGTTGGAACGCCCGGTACGGTCAAGGACAGCATTGGAAGCCGAAGAATCGACGTTTCGCAGCTCAAGGTTTTGGTACTGGATGAGGCCGATAACATGCTGGATCAGCAGGGACTTGGCGATCAGTGCTTGAGAATCAGGAAGTGAGTCAGAGTGTGGAGTTGGCATGCCTTCCTAGTCCGCCTACTGACAATGTTGTTTCAAGCATGCTGCGAAATCCCAGCCTCCAGGTCCTGTTGTTCTCCGCCACATTCCCGGACAAGGTCATGGCCTATGCCGGAAAGTTTGCCCCCAATGCGCATAGCCTGAAGCTGCAGCGCAGTGAGCTTACCGTCAAGGGCATTTCGCAAATGTTCATTGACTGCCCCGACGACAACACCAAGTACGACATTCTTTGCAAGCTCTATGGCTTGATGACTATTGGCCAGTCTGTTATTTTTGTCAAGGTGAGACTCACTCTTCCTTTACTCAAGTAGCAAAAGATGGTGGTTGCTAAATCTAGATGCAGACCCGAGAGAGCGCCAACGAAATCCAGCGACGCATGGTCGCAGATGGCCACAAGGTTTCTGCTCTTCACGCTGCGTTTGATGGTAGTGAGCGAGACGATCTAGTTGCAAAATTCAGAAACGGCGAGAACAAGGTTCTGATCGCGACCAATGTCATTGCGCGTGGAATCGACGTGTCTAGTGTTTCCATGGTCATCAATTACGATATTCCCATGAAGGGAAGGGGTGATAGCGAGCCTGATGCCGAGACCTATCTACACCGTATCGGTCGAACTGGCCGATTTGGCCGTGTTGGTGTGAGCATCAGCTTTGTCTACGACAAGAAGAGCTACGATGCCCTCAGCAACATTGCCACGACTTACGGCATCGACTTGGTTAAGCTGGACACGGACGACTGGGACGAGGCCGAGGAGCGTGTCAAGGAGGTTATCAAGAAGAACAGAGCGCAAGCTGCCTATGCACCCAGCGCTACTGACAAGCCCAACATGGCCGCTTAGGGAGGGTTCTGTGCCGGGAAGATGTATTACGGGATGAACCAGCAAAATGGCTATGGTAATTACTAAGACGTGCCGTCATTGCACCTGTGCTTGTAGGAGGCATGGGTAGCCGGGACTCTCCTATATATGTGAGGATGAAACAGTTGCTTTGCTGAGCCTGTATCTGGAACCAAGGTTGGGTGAAATACCAAAGGAGGAATTGATTGCGCGTTCACCAGCTTGCCCAAGGTCGCCGCGAGGTGCCAATCAGGTGTGCAATCGCAGTAAGTAGAAAGCGGTACGAAGTACTGAGGTACGCTATCAGGAACATGTACTCCGTAATCTGTAACTACCTGGCCTGGGCCTATCTGCTCTGAGTCCAAAGAAATATTTGTTTTGCAGCTCGGGCCCCACGTGCAAGCCCAGATTGGTGAGAGAATAACCCGCTAACTTACAGATTACACTATGTTCTGCAGGAGGTTGGATCCTAGCTGGCGTGGCTGGCGAGCAACTCCGCTCCCAACTTGACCGCCAAACCCTTGAGCACGAAGCGCTACGTCGTAAAAGAAGAAGGGACAGGTAGCGAGAAGATGAGAAGTGATGCTGTACGCCCATACGCCGTGCGACTGATTGACAGAGAGGCAAGCATTGGGTTGAAAGCAGCGGCAGCTACGACAGTGCTGTGTCTACAGTAGAAATAGAGATGGGGGGAAAAGAGGGCGACGATTTAGAGATGAGCGGCCGAGCAACCACAAATGCAGGAATGGACTGGACCATGGTGCCCAAAGCTTCGGCATCGGGTACATCCATTCTCTGTGGAGACGGAAAGCCTCAAAATCTAGAAGGTGCTGATTCAGGCAGCATAGATGCATCACCAAGGGACATTCAGTCCAACATTGACGTCAGCCCTGGCGAGGCGTTGGGTGTCGTCAAGCAGGTAGACTGCCTAACTACCTACCTAGCTGCCTAGGTGTCTAGGTACTGAGTAGGTCGCCGAGCTTGCCCTTTCCCAACCTCTCCCGTTTCAATCAGAACCAGAACCAGAACCAGAACCAGCCTTTGCACCGCCGCCGTTGAGGGCTGGACGTCCATGCGGCCTAATTGATCTGCCTCAATGAGGCGGACAGTCAATTGAAGGGGCAATATCAAAGGATGGCATATCATAACATAATGCCACTGTGCTGGGCCAGTTTGTTCATTGACAACATTGGCACGGCACGACCCCTGCCTGGTGCTTTACAAGACAAATTGACCTACAGTACATGCAGCATCCAATAGTCGAGCTGCATGATGGATCAGCAAGGCGAGCGGTAGAAGAATAGCCAGAGACGGGCCACGTTGCAGACCCGGGGAACGGTCGCGTTGCAGTTACAGTTACAGTTACAGTTACGGTTGCAGTCGCAGTTCCCAGGCGCTTGAGGCGACACGCCATGCCGGCCGGCCAAGCAAGTCGAGACGCAGAGGCCAGAGGCGGGAAACGGGAGTCGGGAGGCGGGAGGCGAGAGGCGAGCGTCCCATCATCGAGTGGGAAGCAGCCCCGTAGCAGAGCGGGGTGGTTGGCTGCATGGACGGACGAAGAGGGTGAGGCCCGACAGAGCGAGCCGGCCCGGGGCTAGGTTAGGCCGTGGGGGATGAAGCAGCAGATGGATGGTTGATGCTGATGTTGGTGTTGCGTGCGCGTGCCATGTGCGTGCGCCATGTGCGTGTGTCGTGATGGATGTGGACGTGGGATGATGGATGATGGATGATGGATGTTGGATGTCGAGTGGACGTTGGCAGGTTGGATCATCGGGGTGCGTGGGACGGTCCAGCACGATGCCATCCCATCCTCTGCAGGCCATGTTCATGTTCAGCAGCTCAGATGACAGGATGCACTCGCTTACACGCCTCCACGTTCCCGCGTCTTGCACCAGACGATCCCTCGCCTCCATCATTATCGAGGCCCGCCCCCCATCGAGCATCGCCGAGCATCGCCATGCACCGCCATGCACCGCCATGCATCGCCATGCATAGAGCACTTATCTCGGGCATCGCAGCAATTCACAGGCAATGCCCCGTACTGCTCATGCAGGTCCCAATTGGGCCGCGACGATATCCCTCGACGCCGCGCAAGTCGAGCGCCGTCGTGGTGTGTGTTGGTCTGGCTACAGTACCTCAGTTACCTACAGATTACAGTACAGATCACCTATCCAGCCCAGCCAGTCCATTTCTTTGTCAATGCGGCATCTGCGCCCAATCGCCCCAGCGAGAGCGACGTGGCGCCAGTGCCACTGCGAGAGCCAATTGCGCCTGAGCACGATGCTCAAGATGGAGCAGGGGTCTGGGTAGCTGCAGCAGCTCTAGTGTCTGTCCGGGTCGGGCCTGCAGGCTTCCCCATTGCAAACCCGTTGCAAAGGTTGGAGGTTACCCATACCCAAGGTACCTAAGGTAGGTAGGTACAATACCTTAGCTAGAGAGCACGGAGAGAGCAGGGAGCACAGAGCTTGGACGCTGATACGGATGTTGATGCATGGAGATGATGCAGCGTGGGCCCCCAGCCGGTGGTTGGCCCTCCTCTCCTCGTCCTCCTCGTCCTCCTCGTCCTTGCCTTCGTCCTCGTCTTCGTCCTCGTCTTCGTCACTCTTCAATAACCTCTTTGCGCCGCCCACCACCATCTCACCCCGTCCCCTCCGTTATGATCCGAGCCCTGCATGCCTATTTGGGTGGTTTCGTGTTCTATTTTCCGTCTTCTGGCTTTCCGTTTTAGTCTGTTTCCCTCATACTCTGGACTGTTGGTCTTGTCGCTCCCGGCCGTGTGACACCACCTTCCACTCCCACTCCCACTCACAATCCCACGCCCACTTTCACGCCCACGTCCACGGCCACGTCCACGCCCACCCTCCCAAGTTCTATTCGAGACACGGCATCTTCTTACAAAAGCGCCAGGGTCCGAGAGGCTTCACGTTCCGGTTGGCGCTCTGCTGCATCTCCCCGATAACCCGAGCCGGCAAAGAGGGTGCATGACACGGCCAAGATCATAAACTCGCCCTCAGGCCCTCCTCGCCCGGATCCTCCTCCCACGATGCCAGGTGCAGACAGGGAATTACCAGTATGAGTTACGGTCCTGGAGCCGAGTACTATCCTCAACGGGCATTTGATTGGTCCGTCGTGCAATTCTCTGATTATTCTAACGTTCAATATTACCAGCCCTCCGAGTCAGATGCCGATGGCGCCGCCCAAGATACGGGTCTAGACAACCCAGGTGAGTAAATCCCATGGTTGTTGGCTCTCACAAACCACACTGATACATCTGTTCCTGTAGAACCAAATGTGTCAGACCAATCATGGACTCAGACACCTCCACAAACGCAACCCCCAGCCAATTCCAGTAAAAAGGAAAAGAAAAGGCTAAAACGGGTGGCGGAAGAGGCAGCGGCCCAGGTAGCAGCAAGGGAAGCAAAGGCAGCAGAAGCAGCAAAGGACATTGAGGCCGCGGAAGCCAAGGCTGCCAAGGAAGCAGAGGCAGCAGAAGCCAAGGCAGCAAAGGCACCAGCACAACCGTCTCCCGAGGACGAGGCGGTCGCGACAACGTCAAGTAGCAAGGCGAAGAAGAAGAAGAAGGGCAAGAAGGGGCAGTCGCAGTCTACTGGGCCTCCCGCTGAGAATTCCAAGAAGGACGACAAGGCCAAGAAAAAGGCTGAAGAAAAGGCACCGGAAACCAAGAACCCCGAAGCTCAGCCCGAAGAAGCCCCAGCAGTACTTGCTGCCACGTCACCAGAGGATCCTGCCGAAGAGGCACCCGCAGAGGAGCCTTCCAAAGAGTCCGCTGACGATAGACCTAAAGAGAACACTGAAGAGACTTCAAAAGAGCCTGCTGAAGAAGCGCCTGCTGAAGAAGCGCCTGCTGAAGAAGCGCCTGCTGCAGAACCATTAGGTGACGTTACCGAAGAGATATCAAAGGAGCCTGCTGAAGAAACGGCTGAGCTCGCCAAGGAGGAATCCAAGGAGCCCCCTCAAGATCCAATTGCTGCAGAATCACCAAATGAGTCTTCTCAAGCCACGTCCACAGAAGAGCAAAGCGATCCTCTTCATGATGCACCAGTCGCAGAACCATCCGATGATCCTGCGAAGGAGACACCGAAGGAGCCTGTTATAGAGACAAACGAACCTGCCAAAAACGAGCCAAACGAGTCATCCCAGGATAAGCCTGCTCCAGAACCATCAAATGACTCTACCGAGGAGGCACCGAGGGACGCTATTGAAGAGCCCATGACTGATTCTGTCAAAGAAGATCCAAAAGAGCCCCCTAAAGAGAAACCTGCAGAGGAATCATCACAGGATTCTAGGGAAGAGGCACCAGACGAGTCTTCTGAAGAGGCGGCTACGGAAGAGGCACCAAAGGTCGCTGCCGAAAACGCGCCTATTGAAGAAACACCAGCCGAACCTTCGGTAGAAGCACTCAAAGAGTCTGTGGAGGAAACGCCAAGTGCGTCTTCGGAAAGTACACCAAAAGAGCTCGCCCCAGGGACGCCTGTGGAAGATCTGCCCCAAAACACTGCCGAGAAAGCGCCAAAAGAGTCCGCCGAAGAACCATCAACCAAAGACTCACCTGCAGAGCCTTCTGAAGAAACATTACAGGAGCCCGACGCAGAGCCAGTACCTGCGGAAGAGACGCAAGAGGAAACCTCTGAGACGTCCACGAAACCTGACGAGGAGACTCTAGCGATGTCGACTGAGAAAACTCCGAAGGAAACTTCGGACGAGACGCTCGTGGAGCCTACTGAGGATATGCCAGAGAAGTCTGGTGAAGAGACATCAGGTAAGCCTGCTGAGGAGGTGCTCGAACGGACTTCAGAAGGACGGCCAGGTAAACCACCATCCAAGCCGTCAGACGACAAGGCGGAATCCCTAGGGTCGCCTATAGAGACTAAGATCGAAAAACCGGAGGCCCCTCCTGGACAAAATCTAGACGAGGTACCGGAATCAAAACCAGATATATCGGAAGAAAGCATGGGTAAGGCTACTGAGCCGAAACCTGATGAAGTCGCCGATGTAAAAGCCGACGATGCGCTATCTCCTCAGCTCAAAAAGAAGGAAAAATCCAAGAATCAGAAGAAAAAGGATAGGAAAGCAGCTAAGACTGCTGCAAACCCCACTGATCCTGTAGCACCGACCGAGGAGAAGCCAGCTGAGGAGAAGCCAGCCGCGACCGAGCCGCCTGAAGTACCAACACCTGTCGAGCCAATCAAGAGCACACCTGTACCGGGAGACGGAGCACCCAATGAGGCTATTAATCCAGTGAAAATGTCAAAAGATCCCGAGTCCGATGCAGCGGTGACGCTTGAGGCTGAGCAACCGACACCTCCCCCTGCGAATGCCGAATCAGACGACAATCAAGGACCTGCAGAAGAGACGTCTGTTACTGATGCTGGTAACAACACAGAGGTCTCACCTGCCAATGAGGGAAAGTCTATCAAAGAGGTCCAGCCCGGCGAAGAGGCCCAATCTGCAGAGAAGGATAAGCCTACAGGAGATGGGCCTGCCACAGAAGAAGAGCCTGCCGAAGAAGACGAGCCTGCCGAGGAAGACGAGCCTGCCGAAAACGGGCAGCCTTCAGGAGATAAAAAAGCTACCAAAGCGGACAAGCCCACGGAAACAGACGAGCCTAGTGAGGCGGCCAAGACTCTGGAAGAGGATGATCCTTCCGAAACGGCCAAGCCTCCTGCTGCAGAAGGTCAGCCTGCAGAGGATGAGTCTGACGACGAGGCCAACCCTACGGTAGCGAACAAACATGCCGAGGAAGACAAGTCAGCTGGAGTGGATCAACCTGATGAAGAGGCTAAGGCTTCTAGAGAAGACGGATCTACTAAGGAAGACAAGCCAGCCGAAGCAGA
>QUZD01000095.1:84613-180987 GCA_003693505.1 Pseudonectria foliicola | reverse complement strand
AGACAAGCCAGCCGAAGCAGATGAACTCAGGGCAGAGCCAAAGCTTGCAGATGAAGCTGAGACATCTGAGGATAAGCCTGCCGAAGAAGACATCTCCGATGAAGAGGCCAGCTCCGCCAACGAGGCTAAATCTGATGATGAGGACAAGCCTACCAACGAGAACGAGCCCACCAGCGAGGATCAGCCTGCCGAAACGGCCGAGACTTCCGAAGCAGACATCTCTGAAGTAGACAAGCCGGCTGAAGCAGTTAAACTCGAGGATGAGGCTAAAACTACTGCCGAGGATAAGCCTATCGAGGATAATTTTACCGACGAAGGCAAGCCTGCTGAAGAGGCCAATCCATCTGAAGAAAACAAGCCTGTTGAGCAAGACAGTTCCGAGGAAGAAGCCAATTTTGCCCACTGGGATGGTCCTGCCAATAAGGACAAACCTGGCGAAGCGGCTACGACTTCTGAGAAAGACAACACTGCTGAAGAAGTGAAGTCCGCTAAGGAAGATCAGCCAGCCGAAAAAGATGAACTCAAGGAAGAGATGAAGCCTACCGATAAGTCTAAGACTTCTGAAGAGGATGAGCCTACCGAAGCAGACAAACCAGCCAAGGCAGGTAAACTCGAGGAAGAGATGAAGCCTACCGACAAGTCTGAGACTTCTGAAGAGGATGAGCCTGTTAAAGCAGACACTCCCAAGGAAGAGGCCAGGCCTACCGACGAGGTAAACCCTTCCGAAACGAACAAGCCAGACAAAGCAGATAAACTCGAAGAAGAGGACAAGCCTATTGACGAGGACAAGCCTGTTGATGAGGGCGAGCCTGTAGAGGATGAGTCTGAAGAAGAGGCTAGGCCGATCAAAGCAGGACTGCCTACCGAGGAAGACAAGCCTGCCAAGGTAGATAACCTCTCAGAGGAAGAACAATCTGCAGAGGATAAGCCCGACGGGGAGGCTAAGCCGACCAAAGCAGACAAACCTGACGGCGAGGTCAATACTTCTGACGAGGACAAGCCTGCTGAAGTGGGAACATCTACCAACAATATCACAAATGCAGAGGATAAGCCTACTGAAGCCGGGCCCATCAAAGAGGTTGGGTCTGTCGAGTCTATCGATGAAAACAAGCCTACAGAAAATGACAAGCCTTTGGAGGAGGCCCATATTGCGACCAATGGCCCTACAGAAGACTCTGAGTCTACTGGAGAGGATGATGTTGCAGAAGAAATGCCTTCTGAGGAGGACAAGCCTGCCGAAGAAAATGAGCCTGTCGAAGCGGCCGAGCTTGACGAAGAGGCCCAACCTACAGAAGGCCAGACTGTGGAGAACGACAAGCTTTCTGAAACAGACAAGGCTGTTGAAAAAGGCAAACCCACGGATGATGACGACCCTGCAAAGGAGACTACCCCCATGGAAGAAGTCAAGCCTACCAAAGAAGATGAGTCTGCCGAAGCAGCCGAGCCTGCGGAGCACGACGGTCCGACAACAGACGATAAGCCTGCAAAGAAGGATAGCTCTGTAGAGGACGACGAATCTGCAGAGCAGGCTAGCCCTGCTAAAGAGGCTAAGCCCGCAGATAATGGCGAATCCGCAGGAAACGATGAACCTGCTGAAAAGGCTAAGCCTGCAGCCAGAACCATTAAAGGACGATGCTACTGCCCTTCCACATGAAACGGTTGAATCGTCCGATACAGAACATGAATCTGGTGCTGATGCCTTGCAACAATCTGAGGAACAGCCGCCGACCTCTGAAGAGGAGCAAAAGGAGAATCTAGTAGAAGATACTAGACCAGATACTCCCTCTGTACTCGAGGAAGAGCCCGCCAAAAGTGAAGAGGAGGATCACGTGGAAGCTGAGTCCCAGGCTGAGAGCGTCATGTCAAAGGATCCAACGACGTCGAAGGTCGGGAGTAAGGACGATGTTGAATCTGCAGCCTCAATGAATGCAGACGAGGATGCTATTCCAGAGCCTGCCGTGACAGAAGATGGCGAGGCCGGAAACCCTGAGTCAACAAAAGACGAAACTGCATCCGACAATAGGGATCTTGAGCTCAAAGACGAGCAAGTCACACCGGAGGCCAGTAGCGAGCTAGATGCGGATAAAGAACCTGAGGGGGCACCCGCACCAGCAGTAGACGATACGGAGCCTACACTCTCAGTGAACGTCCCTGACCAGAATCATACGGACAGGGAGAACGAGCCTGAACACTTGGCTGAGAACGATGAACCTGCAGATGCTGATGACGCCAACGATAGTCCTGAAGCTGCTGTGGATACCCCTGTTGACGAAACACCGATTGAGCCCACAGCCAGCGATCATGTTTCAGAAGCTCCTCCCGAGAAAGAATCCCGGGTTACTGACGACGACCCGTCTGCCGAAGATGTTAAAGCGCCTGGGCCGCTAGATGCGGACGAGGTAAACACTCAAATCAGTGGCCAAATTGAGGGAGATGCTACACCGGAACCCAAGCCCGCTTCGGAGGCAGACCACCCCGAGACGGTTGAACAGGAAACATCAGGCTCTGTAGGAGAGGACCAGCCGGCTGAACTCGCTGAAGAAGCTGCCAAACCTGAGGAAGGTACGACGCCCGTCAAAGGCGACTTAGCCAACAGTAGGGAGATAGCTGACCAACGTGAAATAGAACCCTCCGTGGTCGCTGAGGCAATCACCGTGTCGGGCGATGATAACAAGTCGGCCGGAGACGATGTTGCTAACGATGAGTTGGCTGAACGAACACTTATACTTGCTTCGGAGAGCGACCCAATTCCGAGCGAAGAAGCTACTCAAGAGCCTGATGGGCAGGAAGGTCTGAACGAAGCGACGACACCAGAGGGTGGAGAAAAAGCAACTGTTCCCGACGTTGGACCTGCAGATCTCCTTTCCGACCGCAACGACACACATGTTGAGGAACCAGCTGCTAATGATTTTTCCCCGCTTGGGGAAGAACCTAACCCTGACGAGAAGCCAGCTGAAGAACTAGCCATTGCCGACGATCAAACGCCCGGAGTACAGGCCACACCCGAGGAAGAGGATCTGGCGCCGGATGAGGCTTCGGTCTCGGAAGCCAAAGAGCCAGAAGAACCATCTCCCAAGCCAAGCGAGACCATGGACCCAGAACCGAAGACCGAAAGGGCCATTGAACCAGAGCCTGTTGTGAAAGATGTCAAATTTGAAGAAGAGGAGAGCAGGGATAAGCTGGGCCGTTTCCCTAGTGAGGAAAAGCAGAGAAGAAAAGGTGAGGAACTGAGTTCATTACACAATTCCCCTCTTGATATGTCACTTTCTTTGGGAGATCCTATTTCAGATCCACAAAGGGATTCAAATACCAGTAGTATCTGGGCACTGGGCTCAGATGGTGGGCGCCCACATAAAGATACAACAGAGGTCGTGGCTTTCGTTCCTGCTTCTGCTCATCTCGCACCGACAGAAACTCGAGAAGAGCGACTAGATAACGCCAAGCCACAAGGAGACACCGGACCTTTCGAGACCACGATTCCGGGGCTGTCACTTCATGCAAGTGATCTTCGGTGGTCTCTAGACGAGACCTCAGGGGAGGCCGGTTTAGGAGCGAGTAAGCCGGTTGCGGGGCATAGTAGAAGAACTTCTCCTATGCCCAAGCATTCATCGCCACCGAAATCGGCCGATAATATCGGGAAGACTCAAGGCCAGGATCATCAGGCTTTAGCCTCACAGTATCTTCCACTGGTGAAGCCTGAAACGAGTTCATGCTCACAAGGAGAGCCGCGTGACGCCAAAAAGTGCTCCCTCTTGACAGCTGATGCCTCAACCGGCAAATTACTCCCCAGCAGTGGCTTTGAGAACTCTGTCGCTCATTTCGAAATGGTGTCTGGCAGTTCAAAGAGTGCGGACCAAAACATTATGTTAGTGCCAGATGGCCCTATCCTCTCAACGGCTACAAATGATATGCCAAGATCGGCAAATGGAGAGAGTGGCATCTCACATGAGAGAAGAAAGAGTCTGGGAGCTGAAAATGTCTCGGGAGTGCATTTGTACAAGACTGAGGATTCTAAATCAGTCCGCTTGGAGCTCGAAGAGCGCAAGAAGAGTTGCTCAACCAACGCGGCGACTCGAGTACCTCCATCACCCGTTGTGGGATCCAGTGGAGATCGAGATCTCGTAGCTCAAGGTTGGGCTGCGGACGTCACAGACCTGCCACATAATGTTTCACAAGCTTTGTCTGAGCCAGCTGTGATTGTTGGCTTGACACCACCTGCCGACATTCATCAGCCAGAGTTCTTTGAAGACGACAGCAAACATGAGCATATTTCAGAAAAGCAAAATCCCCAAGACGTGGCACCGCATCCCTTGGCTCCTCGTCTATACTCAGAAACGCCTCTCTCACATGGGGCCGGGGCTCAAAAAGTCTGGACCAGCGGATTGTCTGAAGATGACCCGATCACTCGCGGCATATCAGACAACTCATTCGATGACCAAGAGCAGGATGATGCTAGGCCTGACTCGCAACAGCGGGAAGTTCTGGCAAGCAAGCAACATACTCGGGAGCTTGACATACAGGAATGTGCCAAACCGAATGCTGCGATAACAGTCAATCAACGGATTCCAACAATGACTGAGCCAGTCAAACAGCCTCATCTCTGGACTAAAGCCTCCCAAGAACCCCTGTATCACGGAAGCCAAGAATCAGGAGCTCTTTCGCAAACCCATTCCCTGGACCAAGCCTTGATGATGGAGGACTCTCGTTCTCATGAGACTGCAGGCTTCAAGGAGACCTCAGGCAGGCAGGCGCCTGCTTTAATTCATCCTCAACCATACCGGCCGATTCGGGGACACGATAGTGTGCTGGACAGGGTCGTGATGAGTCAACCGATAGTTGGGTCTTATGCAAGAAGGGACCATATCGCGCCCTCAAACCATCCATCGAATGACGACGCGTCACAAGCTCGAACGTTCCGCGCCAGATTAAACTCCTTGAGGGAATCCGCCTATCCAAACTTTGGACGGCCTATGGCACACTTCGACCATGCAGTATCTACAAGCGTCGCCCCTCAGCCAGCTACAGAGACCCTTGCCGAGAGTGTCCTTAGATCTCCTTCTCCAGAAATTGTGGTCCCTGATGCGGATATGATTCATCAAACCCGGCTGAGAACACTCCGCCGTAAGCGGAACATGTCAATCCGGCATGCAGAGGATACGGTTGCCGCCGCTGTGGTTATCTATGCAGCTGCCGAAGCCTTGAGCCCCCCTGGTAGCCCACCGTTTGGACTTCCTGCTCATCGGACGGATCTTCCCAGTCTAGGGGAACGGCTAATACCCAGATCCCCTAACAGCGATTCTCCTATTTCCTTCACTTCGGAAATGTCCTATAGTAGCGAAACAGACGAGGATGAGGATGAGGATGAGGATGAAAGTCTTCGCAAGTCCCTTGCTGACTTGTTTATAGACAACAGGCACAGAGAACCAGGTTCTTCGCGTAGCGACAAAGACAGAGAAAGACATCGCAGACGCCGACACTCACACCAGTCGAGTAGAAGTCGCGAGGAAGAGGATGGGCGGGAGCGGAGAGCGCGGGGAGAGGGCGAGAGAAGACCTCACCGATCACGAGGTGAGGATGGCGAGCGGTCCCATCGGTCGAGAGGTGAAGACGGTGAGCGATCACACCGGTCGAGAGGTGAAGATCGTGAGAGGTCACATCGGCCGCGAGAGGATGATGAGCGATACCACCGTCGTCCTCGTCGAGACGAAGACAGGCGCTACCGTAGCTCCCGCGGGGAGGACGAGCCGCGCTCTCGCAAAGTCCGTGGTGAGGATGAGTATAGAAGTCGAGGCTCGCGTGGCGATGAAGAGCCACGAGAGCATCGGAGACGATCATCGCACGGTTCCCATGGATCTCACCCTCATCGCCGCCACGGCCCTGAAAGCTCGGGTTCCGGTACACCCCCTAGGACACCAAACAAACGCGACAGCGGATTCTCAGCCGAGAGCTCGGGAAGCTCGGGCAGAAGGCACCGAACTGCTGAGGAGCAAGCCGCACACGACAAGCGCAAGATGGAGCGTCGAGCGGCTCGAGACCGTGAGGACGAGCGCAGACGAGAACCGGCAAACTCTGCAGCCCCAGTGCCCCAGGAGTCCAGGGACAGCAGAGGCAAGGAGTTCGAAGATGACTATGAGAGGAGACATCGTCGGTCGCGCCGGCATAGTCACTCAACCCGCCAACGGCCCGATGACTTGGGGGAGCGAGAAAAGCAGCCCGACGATCGAGAAAAGCCAATGCTTCCTGAAAAGAAGTTTTTCAACGTCAAGGATTCACAGGGAATTGTTGGAGCAACCCCTCCACCGCGTGAGGAATCTCCAATGTTCTCCATGCCTATGAAGGAGGTACCGCAGCCTGAGCCGGCACGCCGTTCCTCAGCAATGCGCCCGTCCAGACACGGCCATAGCTACGAACCCATGGACGAGTCCCGTCGAAGACGCCATCGAACATACGATGAGTACGACGAAGAGCCCCGAGAAAGGCCATCCCGGACCAAGACCGTCAGGATGGACGAGCGAGTCCGATCACCGCCAGAAGATGCCGCTCGCAGAGCCAGGCATCAAGAGAGACGTAGGGCAAGAGAGGAAGAGAGGAAGCCGCCTGGAGGCATCAAGGCGGCTTTCAAGAAGCTATTCAAGTGACGGAGGGGGATTGGTGCCTGATATTATTCGATTCTGCTATGATGTATTGATGAGAACTGATTACGATGTGTGACGATAAGAACGACAATAATGGCTCCAACGAGGATTGGATTACGACAAAGCATGGTTGCATGATGACCGATATGGTTAACTGGTACATGGTTTTGGAAGCTTTTGATGGCGATATTCGATTTACTTCCTAGAATTCGATTTGGTTTATGTCCTCTTTGCCTTTCCTCAGCCTGTGCAGTTGCAGGAAAGTTTCTTATTCATCGTGAACACCTTGGGCGGGTTTAGGTCGCAGTTTCGAGCAACTACGCAGAAATGAGAATGTCCTGGTTTACCTTGGAGAGTTCATAGGTCGCGAATCCAGTACCCATGCCGAACCAAAGCTTGCGTAACAGCAGAGTATACGTGTGATGCCATGCATTGCAGTCCTCGTGAGCAGACTTGAGCACCCTGCAACGTGTCTTTTTTCCTTAATCCCCCTGAGAGGTGAATTCGATCACTGATGCGCCAACAAAGCCAAGGCAGGGTTGATCTTTGCAGTGCAAATTGTAGAGTGTCAATGAAGTGTATTTCGAGGCAGGGCTTGGCTATATAAGCCAGTGCAGTCTTACGGCGCACGATCCCATCAAGGATCTTCTGTAGGGACGTGTCTTTTTCAAAGCCGTTGTATGCGTTAGCATCGTCAACATGCGTTTCTCTATTGGTCTTCTGGGCTTTGCCGCTGTGGGCGCCCTTGCACTCTCTCAGGGTACGGATCGCCCGGAGAGTGCACCAGCTGATACTCTGGAATCTCCTGATCCCTACGCCAAAGCTCAGATCCTGAAGAACTATCTTTGGCAAAAGGAGGAGCAGAAGTCCAAGGCCGAGGATGAAGCTCGACGGGTGTGGCTGGAGACCCAAAGAGCGGAGAGAAGAATGTGGCAGAAGCTCATGAAGGAGAAGGAGCGAGAGATCAAGTACAAGAAGAAGCAGCAGAAGGTGCGGGAGAGTGACCGAAAAATCTTCAAGATGGCAAAGGAGAAGGAGTCTGAGGTGTGGGAAAAGGTCTTGAAGAAGCAGGAAGAGCAGTTGCTGAAGAAGGATAGAATGAGAATCAAGGAAAAGAAGAAGAAGGACAAAGAGGAGCTCCGGAAGTATAGAAAGAATGAGGAGAAGAAGGCCGAGGAGAAGTGGGAGAAATGGAGGGAGGATAAGGAGAAGGAGTGGAAGAAGCAGAAGGCGGCCGAGCTGAAGAAGCTGAGGAAGGCGAGCAACAAAGCCAGATCGGTACAAAAGGGAACAGACAAGTCCGAAGGGTCTCCCAACAAAGAGAAGGATGCTGACGAGTCCAAAGAGTCTTCAAAGAAGGAGACTGTCAAGCCCAAGGGATCATCGCACATCAAGGCCAAGGTGTCGCCGCAGAAGGAGGTTGACAAGTCAAAGGCGTTGTCAGAGGAGATTGACGAACCCGAAGTGTCGACCAAGGAGAAGACTGAAGAGATCGAAGAGGACGAGACCGACGATCTAGAAGAGGTGTCGGAGGAAAAGGCCGACAACCCGGCAAAGGAGAACAAGAAGTCGAAGAAGGAAACATGGGCGGAAAAGAAGAAGAAATGGTCAGCGAAAAAGGCAAAGGGCAAGGCCCAAGACTGGCCGGCTTCGAAGCGCAAGAAGTGGCAGCGCAAAAAGGAGAAGAAGATTGAGAAGAAGCTCAAGAAGCAGTTCAACCAGGAGCTCAAGAAGATCAAGAACGCCCCCGACAGCAATCCCAAGTCACCCGTCCCGGGATTCAAGTGGGTGCTCGCGCCTCTCAGAGGCGAACCCAAGCCGCGGAACGCCCACGACCAGCTGAAGTTTGAGGAGGGCGTCCGCAAGTATTATGGGCTCGACGGCGCCGCGGGAATCAAGGCCCGCATTGATTCCAAGAAGGTCAAGACGCCTTCCCAGCTCGGACTGACGGAGCGATCCCTCAATGCGCGCCGTATGCCTGCCTTTGTCCGGTTCAACAAGTCCAAGTCGGCCGTTGAGGATGGTATCCGGGGCAAAGCTAACCTGAAGAAGGAGGGCAAGAAGGATTAAACGCAACGGAGGGAGGCACGAGGACAGGAGTTGGGAAGCCGTGCTACAGAGTCGTACCTGATTTCTTGACTTTAATTTACTCCTGATAATGAATGATGTCTTCAATATCGGTCTCTCGCGGGACACTTGCCTAAGAAGTAAGACCTAGAACACTGAAAACATGATATATATATATATATATAGCCAGAGTCTACTGCACCTTAACTTCCGGTGTGGTGTATCACGAGATAAGTCTTGGTGTTGAGACCAGTGGTGGCATACCCTCCTCCAACAACGAGAAAGCCGTCCGCCAATTCAATTGCCTAAACAACTCCAGGTCCCAGTAGCCCTAAGCATATTAAGTATATTCATCGCGATTGAGTTACGTTCGACTGAACTGAAGTTTGCCCGTGTAAGTCAGATTGCCAACGAGTGTCACATGACTCTACATGTGATTTAACCAGTCGTCGCTGCACCAGGCGGGTGCGGATCTGTGATTAATCCGGGCCAACCCTAATTCGCGACCATTTTTGACTACCCCCACGAGAAATTGTGTGGGAATTTTCGCGGACCATCACCAACCCACTCCAATTTATTCCACCATCCTTTCCACCCAGGCGCAGGATTTGACTTCTTTGCGTTCTTCCACGAATCCCACAGTCCACCACACAACCTCTCGCAATGGCTCCCATCACTGTATGTACATGACACCGCTTTGCTGTAGGCCCTCGGCTTTGCGATTTCCCTCGCAGCGAGGCGCCGCGAAACATGCAGTAGGCTAAGGTCATTTATAGAAGAAGTCGGGCAAGGCCCAGAAGCAGACCAAGAAGGTACGAACGAATTCCGCCGACGATCCGACCAAGGCATCTCCGCGCACCGAGCGAACGACGACCAAGAAATCGGATTGAGAGATGGCCGACCGGGACTAACAGTGTGTCTCTGCAGTTCATCATCAACGCTTCGCAGCCCGCGAGCGACAAGATCTTCGACGTCGCTGCCTTCGAGAAGTTCCTCCAGGACCGCATCAAGGTTGAGGGCCGCACCAACAACCTCGGCGACGACGTTGTCATCCAGCAGCAGGGTGAGGGCAAGATCGAGATCATTGCCCACAACGACCTGTCCGGCCGCTACCTCAAGTACCTGTATGGCACCCCCTCGTCATGATTCGTCGACCTCATCCGTCGTCTTCGCAACGAACAATGCTAACCCCTGGACCTCTGTAGCACCAAGAAGTTCCTCAAGAAGCAGCAGCTCCGTGACTGGCTCCGCGTCGTCGCCACCTCGCGCGGCGTCTACGAGCTCAAGTTCTTCAACGTCGTCAACGACGAGGCTGACGAGGACGACGAGTAAATATTGCATCGATTGCATCGGGCCGGCGCTGGAATGGATTGGTAGCTTGGGATCGGAAAAGTTGAAGACTTTGCCAATAGAGCCAGTCGTTTTGTGTGTGTGGCACAAATCCATGCGTCTCCCCTTGTCGTGTGAATGTGAATGTGAATGTGAATGTGAGCATGAGTGTAAATGCCTATAATCCCGTGTAGTGGTCGCAATGCTGTGACGTTGAGACCCGCCCATTCCAGGCTCTGTCCCGTGATGATGCTTAATGATGATCGATCTTACTGCTTGTGAGATGCGAGGTGCTGGATGCTGAAATATTGTATTCGTTGCTGTGTCGTCGTTTGACGTCTTCTATGGTATCTCTTTTGTGTGTCCGTGCTCGTAGCAAATGCCAATCATCCATCCCCTTCTCATGGCAACGTCCGCATGACAAACTCAAAGGCCATCAGAGCCATGGCATTGGCCGGAAAGGCCCTCAGAAAGCAGGGAACGAAGCCTCTCCAGTAGCCCTTCCACCCGCTTTCGCGGTAGACGGCGACGGCAGCGTCCTTCCAGCGGGGGAACCGCCTCTTGCCGTCGTTGAGGCCGCCACCAAGAGGATCCGTCATGATGCGCTGCTTGACGACGTCGCTCGGGTAGCTGGTAAGCCAGAAGACCTGGGCACTCAAGCCGCCGGCCCAGAAGTTGATTACGGGGTCGCTGAGGCTGGTGCGCTCTCGCATCGCGCGCGAGATGAGGTCGTAGCTGCCCCACCAGAAGAAGAAGAAGCTGCGGAAAATGAGCGTCGCCGACAGGCCGTGATAGACACCCGCGATGCCGTGGTGCCGCAGCATCTTGCGCAGGCAGTCGACGGGACCAGCGTACAGCCGGTCCGCCTTTTGCGCCGCGTACTGGATCTGCAGGCGCGCCTTGATGTGCTCGACGGGGGCGGCGACGAAGCTGACGGTGGCGCCGGCCATGATGCCCGCGATGCCGTGGCCATACGTTGGAAGCCTCTTGTGCTTGGAGTTGCTGCTGGTGCTGCTGTTTACGTGAAAGACGTGTTCTGACAGCAATCGCCGGTAGACCGTTAGTGATCCTAGCATGACCGAGTCCATAAACATCCAGCCCACCAGCGGCGGCGATGCACCCTTGTACAGCCCGCGAACGCCCTCATTGCGCACCGTCTGGGCGAGGCACTGCAGCGGACCATTGAAGCGGGAAGAATCTGTCGTCTGTAGCCGGACCTTGATGGTGTCGAATGGGTGGCCGACTAGGCCAGGTCAGCATTTGGATGGAAGTAGAAGATAAAGGTGACGGACGACGATGAAGTGAGAGAAGATGGAGAGTACCTACCGCTCAACTTGGCGATGCCGCTAAAGACTCCCGCGACAAAGCCCTTGTAATCATGGCTGCCGCCCTGCTGCTCTGGTTTGGGCTCTACCTGGCCATCTGCCACCGCTGCAACCTCATTGACAGTCGCCATTGGCGGCGATGATGCGTCCGTCTTCTCAGCTTGGGCTTTCTGAAGCCTTTACAAGCAAGCTATGGTGCTGTCACCGACTGGACGGGGATCCCAACTCGAGATCTGAGAGCTCAAGGGGGGAGAGTGGGAAGCAAGCAGATCCGCCTGATGGCTGTGTCTCGAGATGTCGAGGTTGGCAGAGCCAGTCTGTTCACAAATCACAGCGATTAATCACCAGTCAGGAGCACCCGCAGGTCGTCGAAGACTACTCGTCATTGAGGCCGCTTTTTTCGGCCTTGTCAGATTTGCTGCCGAAACATGTAAGCCACTAGTGACGCAGCAGGGGACCGACGTCGGACGCGACACTCAACACCATCCATTCTTTTCGATTCAATTAAATTCAGTTCAAGTCAGTTCAATCCAATGCAATGCAATCACTGGCAATCAAGCTCCAAGGTATTAGATTCCAAGGTCATGGTGCTTCAAATGAAAACCTGAACGCATGCCTGCATCAGTTACTTGCCAACTACCTATGTATCTACTCAACGCAAAAGAATTTCTTCCCGTTCCAATCGGGGCAATCCATGATGCCATTTCCATATCCATGTCCATGTCCATCTTCATATTACAAATCCCATTCACGAGATAGGAGCAGCTTCCCTTTGTACAGCCGCCAAAAAGCTACTTAACTCTGTACTATGTAACCCCTTGTAAATCATATGCCAAGCTTGGAAATCAACGCTTGCTCAATCACTTCTCTGTCCCCACTAGCCTCAGATGTCATTAAGACTCAACGCATCGCTCTCAAGTCCAGGTATCTGTTTCGTATCGTCGTCAAGCAAAGAAGCAAGGCCCGTCCTGCTATGCCCCCAATGGGCCCTAGTTATCTTGGTATCTCATCTTTGTCCATGTCCAGCTTTTTTTTTCCCATCAGGGTGGCGCTTGTGTTTCGAACCCATATGTTTGTTTTGCTCCGCCATATTTTGCCCCATCACCTTGTTGTTTTTGTTTTTCCCTTCTCCTTTTCTCCAGTGTAGCGAGCCCGCTGAGTAGGATCTAGAATGTTGATCAGGACAAACTAGTCCTGTTCATTTTCTACTGGACCTGATATCTAAATGAAATTGGGTCGAAAAGAAGGCAACCGGCGGGTTGCAAACTATTCATCGGGATGCATTCCTGTCAAATGCCCTGTTCAGCGCGAGGGACCTTCCTCTAAAATGTCTCCGTGTCGTCTGTGTGCTGGCTGTGGACAGTGCCAAAGGTATCTGGCATATTGTTAGATCGGACAGACTCCTCAAGTTGCTCGCGGTTACATACCTCTCTTGCGTCTGCGTTCCTCCTCCTCTGGGCTCTTCGGTGTCATGGCCCTCGGCCCACTAGGTCTTCGGGCAGGGACACCGAGTGCAGCATTCAGGTTTCTGTTCTCCGGCTTAGGGCTTCCTGTGAAGCTGCGCGGGCTTGTGGGGATATAGCCGCTGTCATCGACCTGGTGCTGCAGCGGGCTAGACTTGGCCAGCTTTGAGATTCGGCTCCTCGAGGGTGTTTGTGCTGGAGGGCTCTCGATCGGCTCTTTTGGCGGCCTTGGGGGACCGGGCGGAGATGTGGTCCAGTACTCCGGATCACGACCCCCGGCGGATGATGCAGTGCTGTATCGGTTGTTGTTGGGCGGCAGACGGTTTAGGCTGATGGCCGAACCTGCCCAATCGGTCGATCGCGGTGTCATTGGGACATCGTACTCTTGAGCCGAGGTTTCCAACGCGGTCCGGAATCGCTCGGTCTGCCCGGGCCGAGGCTGGGGGTGTTGAAGGTTGAGCGAGTTGCGATGCACCTTGTACTTGGGAGCGTCGTCCGGGGAGAAGTTGTTCTCTCGCGGAATAGCCACATTCTCCTCCTGGCGCGGAGCGGGGGCCAAGTCCAGCTGAGAAAAGCCAGTGTGAAGCTTGTCGCCGTCATATTGGCCGTGCTGGTACTCGCCGTCATCGTGGTAGGAGCCCAGACTAGACGCAGAGCGGGACGGTGGGTTGTCTTCGTACTTGGCCTCCTTCTTGGAGTTGCCACTGCTACGGAAGACCTTGCCCACACTGGACGCAGTTGTTCCCGACCAGCGGGAAATCTTGGGAAGCCAGCCCGAGGATCCAGTTGATTTGTGCTTCTTTGCCTTCTCCGTTCGTGGCGTGTTCTCTGCGCTCATAGGCTGTTGCATTGATCCGGAGGTTTGAGGTGGCGTGTCAAGGGGAACAGAATTGCCACGTTGTAGGGGCTCCGGGCGAGTTGGCGTCAAAAGGTTGCTGTCGCCACGCTCAGCAGCCGGGCTGGAGTGGCCGTACTGATACTCGTCTTCGTGCTCGGGGACAGTGCTGATGCGATGGTCTGAAAACTTACGCTCGTTCGCCAATCGTGATTGAGAATGGCTCGACGATAGCTGGCCAGACTGGCTCACGTGGCTTGCCGTCGAGATACCCTCAGGCTCGTAACCCCGGTCTTGTTCATAGTGGCCTTCAGGCACTAGGTTGTCAAACGACGGGCCCCGTTGGCTCTCGCGTCCAATTGTCGAAACTGGGCGAGCCGTTTGGTTCTTGAGGACATCGACCTCGCCCAACAGCTGCATCAGCATGTCCTCGATGCGGCTCAGGTCATTAGTGCCCTTGGCGCTGAGGCCTTGCAAAGCCCTCTTCCAAAGGTTCTTCTTCTTGGTGGCCACATCGTTGAGGGTGTCAACTTGGGAGGCGCCACTATGGATCGACTTGGCTCCAGGATACGGGCGAGGACCGTTGATGGCCTTTTGGAGCTTCTCTGTGTTCTCAGCACCAGCAAAAATCACGTCATCGCCAGTGTCTTGGATGAGGTCCTTCATCTCCTGGAACGAAGTACGCATCTCGAGTGCAGCGTTCATAAGCAGCGCCACGATCTCGGTATCGCGAGCGCTGCGCTGAGCATCGCGAACCATAAGATGTTGCATGAGGGCGACAATATCCTTGTTCTCGATGCGATCGATGCCTTGGCCAGTGGAGGCATCAAAGAAGGGGGATCCCATTCCTTGTGACATGCCGCTGAGGTGACGAGCGTGGTCCTTGGGGGCATAAAAGGGATCTTCATTCCCACCCATATGTCCGGGGCCAGCCATGCCAAGTGTCTTCGCATTGTGCTCAGCATCTGGCGTGCGGTTTGGTCCGTTGGAGATGTATCCCTCGTCGTACTTCTGACCAAAGCCGGGGCTTCCGGTGTGATAAGGCGCACCATATGGAGCGTTGAGTCCTCGGCCTCCCAAGAGGTTCTCGTTCAGGGCTGGGTTGGCGATCGGGCTAGCGTCTTCGTAGGGGTTTGTGACGAGAGTATCCCTCTTGCGCTCATCAGAAGTTCTGTGCCATTCGTCCTGGTCCTGAGCACTGTGCGGGTTTGAGGCAGTCTCTGTTATGCCCAGACCCTGGCCGTTTCCAGCGTTGACCTTGTTGTGGTAGTCATCCTGCTGGTAGGCCCCAGCTCGGTACTGCGTAGGGGTGCCGTGGCGAGACCATTGCAGGGAATCATTCTCGCCATCGAGGCGATCCTGCACGATGGAAGGGTTCGTGCGAGCATCGCCATCCATGTACCCAATTTCCGGCATAGGATCATTGAGGTCTGGGATTCCAGTAGCGGTCATCTTCACGGAACGTTCGTCGTACTCGAGGCGATCGACGCTATGAGCCGGGGTGTTTCGGGGTTCATGGCCCTCCAATGTTCGCTCCTTAAACGACTTGTTACGGAAAACTCCAGCTGGCTCAGAGTCGGTCTGCACGATGTCGTCGTCTCCAGTCGGCCCCCGCTTGCTCTGAGCTGCCTTGAGCGCTGCAGCAGCTGCGCCGACTGCGCCGGCGGTGATGGCGACCTCTGATGCAGTGGGAGACTTGGTGCGAGGCACTTTGCGACCATGCTCGTCAAGCTCATACTCCGAGAACTCTTGCGACGCCTTGTTGGACCTTGCGCTGGGAGTGAGCTGCCTCTCCATGTCGACATCTCGCCGACTGTCAATCGATCTCTTCTCAGGTGACCCGGCACGGCTGCTGTAAGTTCTAGATCGGTCGTCATAGGAAAGCATCGACTCGTTAGGGTTATAGTCGAATCCGGACCTGCTTGTCAGAACAGACTGGTCTAGCATGGAACCATCGATGAGCGATGCCACAGCTGACTCGACGCCCAAGGGCGGATGGACAATGTTAGGGTTGGCACCCACTCCACGAACTGCCTGCCCTGCGGCCACGGGATTCAGTTCGCTGTCCTCGTTATATGTCGTGGTCCTGTGTTCAACGCGAGAGCTCCTTGCAGACATGTTTTCGTGGTCCCTGATCCGGAGGGAGTTTGGTGAGTTCGTATTGTAACTGTTGCGAGGGTTTTCCGACTTCTCAAAAGCGCCATGCATGTCACTCGCAGAGTGCATGCTCCTCGAATTTCGCGGCTGGTGCTCACTTCCACCTTCGGTGTACCCCGACACACTGGGGATTGGGCTCAGACCCCGAGCCCCAGCTTGGTAGGGAACGTAATTGAGCGGCGGGGGAACCTCTTGCCGAGCAAAATAAGAGTTGTCATACGTAGGCTCGTCATCGTATCCACCGTCTGAAATATCGTCTTGGTAGTGGCCATCGCGGTCGATGGGGATCTTCTGACCGTACTCGTTGGTCTCATACTCGCCTACATAATCTTTGTTTCCGCGAGGCAGAGCGGTCAAATCACCATGAGAGACGTTGGCGTGCTGCGTCCCCAGAGTGTATTGAGCATTGGCTGGTGATCTGGTCGGGGTTGGAGTGGAACTCTGAGATAATGCGCCACCAGAAATGTGCTGAACTGGGGCCAGCTCGTCGGTAGCAGAGGCGGGTCTGTCTGTGCTGGCTGAAAGAATGGAGGTTCGGGTCATCTCTGACGGGTTGATTTCGCTCATGAGAGGCATAGGAGGGGCTGGGGCGAGATGGTCATCATTAAACTCATCCGCATAACGATCCTGGCCCCCATTACGGCTTCTGGCAGACTCTGATCGGCGACGACGCCGCTCACGGTTTTTTCTGTCTTCGGGCTGTGACCTGTCGTCAAGTAATGACAGGCCTTTGCTGGCAGCCGCACCAGCAGCAGCAGCCTTGAGTAGGTCGCCGCCATTACGCTTAGGTGTAACGGGATCCGCATCGTAGTCGTATGCGTCGCCAATGGATTCATGACTGATACTATGCAGAGGGCTGTCGCCGTAGTCGTGGCGGGCCTCTCGGTTTCGCTTGTCCTTGGGCTCAGCCCTTTGGCTAGAGGACCGCCGGCGGTCCGTAGCGATGTCTTCCTTGGAAACGGATGTGGCTGATGAGGTGAAGGAGCCGCGACGCGTTTCACGCTTGCTCTGCTCTCGCTTCAGGGCGCTGAGCTCTGGTAGAATCAGCCGGCGGATTGCGTCCTCGACCGTTTCCAGCAGCTTGGGGTTGTTGATCGACGATTTGGATGCACCGGAGCGTGTGGAATGTGCATCGAGGGAGCGGTGGGTTGGAGTAAGATTAGAGGACAGGACACTGGAATCGGCGCCAGACAATGCGGATACTGCAGATTCCTGTTGGCCCCGGCTCGAGCGGCGACGGTGGTTTGATTTAAGTTCGTCGCCTGTCCACTCGCTCACACTGCTCGTTCGACTCTTTGGTCTGCGTTTGCGGTCTGACTTTTCCGACCTGTCCGCCCTGTCTGATCTGTCCTTGGATCTTTCCGACACTTTTGATCGGTCTCTTGTGCCGCTTCGGCTCTTGGAAGCCCTTGAGTCGTCCATAATGGCAGCGTCCGCGAGTGCGTCTCCTTGATTGGCGGTTGTGTTAGCCTTGTACTCGGCACTGCCACCACCGTTACCGTCGAGGAAGCTATCAGTGGGGATGGCCGAGATGTCGGAAGTATTCGCAGGTTGGTAATCTTCAACTGAGGGGATGAGCGGACTGGCTGGCCGACGACGTCGATGGCTCCGATCAATCTCAATGTCGATGGGGTTGCGGGAAACGTTTGACTCCTCAGTTGCCGATGTGTACGAGTTCATGCTATTTGCGTCCTCGTTCTCCAGAAGCTCGGTATCCTGGGAGAGGTCCAAGGGTATCCGTCTGGTGAGGGAAGCCTTGCGAGAACCCTTGGTCTCGGTGACTTGGATGTGGTCGCCCCTCTTTTTTGATGGGGTTAGGCGAACACGGACACTGGGCCTGCGCTCGCCCCCAGAAAGTGAAGACTTGCCGCCTTCGAAATACTCGATGAGGAGCGATGTCTGGGAGCGGCTGGACTGGCGGCCGCGGGTGGAAATGGTTAGGGGCGTGCCGTCCTCGGGTATGGAGTAGGAGGACTTTTCGTCACCAGGGTGGACGACGGAGGCTGTGAGTTCGGTGGGTGAGGTGTTGCTTTCAGTTTCGGTGGGAGCAGGAAGAGGGGGTGCCGGTTTCGAGTCGATTCCCATTGCTGCTGGTAGGAGGAGACAGGGTGGGATGGCGGTGAGGTTTTTGGGGGGGGGGGCCGTGGAGCCCGTGGCTAAAGCGATCCGAAGCCGACGGCGGCGGCAACAACGATGGCGATGGCGACGACGGCGAACGGAGCTGAAATCACGCAGGCACCGATCAAGAGCCTGGCAAAAAGGCGACGAGGGCAAGAATTCGATGCCGACGTCAAGACATGCGGGAAAAGGGAAGGGAGGGGATGGGAGGTGAAGGCTCGCTGGAGCTGAAAAGTCTGGGACAAACAAGTCAGCGATCCGAAGATCAGTGACACCCGACAAAAAGAGGGTCGCCACACAGCCAGCCCAATGCAGCGCCGGCAGCAAGAAGCGAGAAACTGGCTCAAGCACCAGCTATTGGAAAGAGGCGAGAAGGGGGGGAAGAAGAAACTCACGCAAATCAGCAAACCGAGCCGACAAATACGAAATAGACAGCAAATACAACCAGGACGACAAGCAGGCTTGCTGGGAGCCTGGCCGTGGTGGATCCCGGAGCAGGAAGAGGAGAAATCGGGGGGGTCGGTACTTGGTGCTCGCAACCGCAGCAACCAGGGTCGGAGCGAGAGCGATGAGCCAAGAGGAAGAGAAGGCGCCGCAGTGAGATGGAGAGCAACGGACCCCGGTAGGCTGAGGTACTGCACCGTAGGATTGGCGGACAGGGGACGGGGGCAAGGCCGGGCACCAAGAGTGGGTTGTTTGGTCGATTTGGCGATTTGCGATGAGGGTCACAGCTGCAGATAATCAGGAGCAAATATGCGGCACGACGTCGCCCAGGCCCGGGTCAAGCTGTCCCCAGTGTGAGTGTGAGTGTGAGTGAGACCGATCGGTTGTTTCTCCAACGACGCAAGATGGACGGGAAGACGAAGGGCGGAGAACAACGTGACAGGACCGAGAAAGGGGGCGCTGCAAGTAAGAAGAGGCTGGGGGGGAAGCGTTCGTTCGTCTGGTCCCAGGCTTGGAGCTTGGAGCTTGGGAGATGGTGGAGCCGAGTTGCAAGCAGCGGCTGCTTATGAGGCTTTGTTATTGATCCAGACGAGATAAGGAGGCGGTTGGGCCGGGGGTGATGAGCAATGGGCAATGGACTATGGACCATGGACCATGGGCAATACTTGGTACTACGGACTACAAGACTACAGGACTACAGGACTACATACAGTAGTACCTATGTAGGTGATGATGGGTGATGAGTTGGCGCTGCCGGCAAGCTGGTCCAATGGCGCCCGGCAGCCGGGGTGCGGGTGGGTTTGGTGGTGCAAGGAGAGGAGCAAAGTAAAGTGCGCACAGCCAAACAGCGCCCTCTCCTCCACTGCCCACGCTGAGAAGGTCTAGTCCAGGCGGGCCTCGAAATGAATGGCTGGGCGGGCCGCTTGCTGTTAGGCTCGGACCTGCTGCCGTGGCGCGCCTTGGATGATGGTGACCTCGAGAGATTGGGAATCGCGATACCCAAGTGTGTGTACGCGGTTACGGTGGCGGTGGTGGTGATGGCGATGGTGAGCAACTACCAACTCAACAACCTTCCCAAGTCCTCCAGAACCGCCTTTGCTCGTGTCACGAAAACGCCAACGTTTCCCGAGCAGCTCCCAAACCCCGTCCGCATACATAGGTACCTACACTACCTTAGTATGTCTGCATGTACGGATACCTAACAATTGTCGCAACAGATTGGGCCACCAACGGAAACACCACCTCGTGGCGCCGCGGCTTGCTCGTCATCATCTACAGGGGTCTGTGTCTCTCCATCCACGGTTCACAGCCCCCAGCTCCCAGCTCCCAGCTCCCAGCTCCCAGCCCCCCAGCCCCCCCACAAGGCAGCCAGGGGTAGGGCCATTAACAAGCCACGATGCGACAGGGGATCGAGGCAAGTGGATGGGGACCGTGGTGGTCTGGGCGTCTTTGGCCCGGAGACGAGCAAGTCGTGAATGTACATACATACATATACTCAGTACGTCTGATGGGCATCGGAGTGAGCTTCCTGCGGATGATATGACATGCCATGCCACGAAAGCACTGCCAAGGCCACCAAGGTGCCGTAATGCACACAGGTTCGAGCCTTACAGTACAAGTGCCGTGCGAAGACTCTACAGTTCCAACGAGAGGCCACCGAGGTCTCGTACAAAAGGCCAGCGAGCTGCATACCTAGGTAGGTGTTTGGGTGCCTAGGTGCCCATGGATCTCAATCACGCAGCTCCCGCTCCTCTTCTCGATGTGATTCCTCCTATGAGGAGCGTGTGCCGCATCCTCCTGCTTGCAGGCTGCAGCTCGTTCACGCATAAGCAATCTAGTCCACCTATACCTTAACCTACCTAGGTACCCCAAGTGTTCTAAGCGGCCGACGACATCCCCTCCCCTCACTCGAGTCTCAGCGCAACATTCTGACTTGCAAAGACCTACGTTGAGTAGGTCGGCAAGTAAGTGAGTAGGAAGCACATTATAGAATGGAAGAATGAGCTTGTCCAAGGCTGTGCTCAAATCCAGCTTGCCTGGCATGGCATGGCATGAAGGAAGTAGCCTCGAGGCCAGACGCAAAAACGGCGTTGTCCTCACCAACCAGCGCGCTAGCATCGGTCTCTGGGTCATGCTTCGTTTTGCCACAAGAAGATCCGCGCACTACTCGGTAGCAGTTGCGGTGATCACTTGTGCTATGGCCTACATGCGTACCCAGCTTTGCCCGGCTATTCCTAACCCACGCAACGAGGGCGCAAATGCCTCGCCCTTGTCCAAGCGCAATTGGATCCCAACTCGTTTCCGTCGGCATACGATCTTGCATCTTCCCACCTAGTACGGGTATGCAGTTGGATATGCAGTTTGGCTGCTCCTCCCATTCCGTGCGCCGGCCGGAGGTAGCGGGCAACACCATCGCAGTTGTGTTCCAAGTCTGCGACATGGCGCACAACATCCACTGCTACTCATTTGAGCTGTAGCCTGTCGTGCCTGTGCAGTACGCCACGGCCTGAGGATATTCGTTGCACCTCGTAACCGTTCCGACTTGCTTCCCGCCCCAATTCCGCACCAGACGAGATGACGGCCGCCCGATGTGCGTTTGGTAGTCCGAGGATGAGACGTCTTACAGCTGCAGGCAAATATGTAAGCCAAGGGTCCTTCTCAACATGGTAAGCTCCTGGAGACGACAGCTGTGCCAGCGAGAAGAAAACCACTCAGAACGCACGTATTTCGTGCAGACGAGGGGAAGGTATATCAGTTGGTCGACTGGTTCACCCAAACTCACCGCCTGACATGCTCGATTGCACTTCTGCACGTCGTGCAGCAGCACCAGCAGCCAGCAGCCAGCAGGGGACCTCACGCCACCTAAAAGTGCCAGCAAAGACCGTGATGTGAACGATTAAAGCCCCTCCACCACCAATCGGGCTGCCCTTGCTTGAACTCATCCCACGACTAGATCTAACTTACAGGCTGCGGCCAGCCGGTTGAGTGTATGTGTTGCAGCACAACATATGGCAGCCCAAGGGTTTTGCTCATGTGTTTTTATTTTGGTTGACGACTTGTCGCTTTAGACGATCCCGATACCTTGTAGGAGTTCAAGCTCAATGATTTCAAGTAAAATTGGGTATCGCATTGTGAGCATTGCAGTACCGTAGGTGAATGGCATAGTACTGTACACATCAAAGCTTGTCGTGCAGCAGTGCTTCCCCAACTCCGTGCAGTTCCCATGCCCTCATTACCCAATGAACAAATACAACGGTGTCATGATTCCCAACGCCGACCAACTCCAGAAACGTAATCATCAGCAGTTCCTCCGACTATTCGTCGTCACGGCCGCCCGGGGTTGTGCGGGGTACTCGGGAGGCCTCTGCCCGGCCTCGAGATCGTAGGTGCCGGCGCTATCGTGGGACTTTTTCCCATCGTAGGGCGGCGGCGCCTCGCCCAGCTCGTTGAGTCCCTCGGCCGATCGCGTGGCCGCCCAGCCCATCCAGCCACGGCCACCTCGCTGCGTGGTATGGCCTGGCGTCCGGCGCTGTTGAACGGGAGGCTGGTGGATGAGGAGACGTCGCTGCCGACGCCGGCGGACGTGAAAGATGGTGGCCACTCCGCCAATGATCAATATGATGACGAGTGGGATCACAACCCAGGCGAACGGCTTGTGGCCAAACAGGCCACCGTCAGAGTCGTCTGTATTATACGGTATAGTTCCCGAAGACATGTCTGATGATAGGAAGCAGTAGGAGTAATGGAGGCGAAGGTTGTGTAGGATTGATGTTAAACCCCGCGACGGAACACAAGTCAAGCGTCAACGATATGAAGCCAAGGTGAGATGGACTCGCAGGTGGCAAAATGGTGATGTTGGACGGCTTATATGTATGAGCCTCTCGAAAAGGAACAAACGCTCAGCAATGGGACGTGGGAAGATGGCCCAAGCCCCGGCGACAGGTGTAATGTAATGTACGAGGGTGATATCAAAGAGGCAAACTCGCTTGCTCGGTGTCTCTGATGAGCAAAGGGAGGGAGCAGCAGTTTTGTAAAGGCCGATTGGGGAAGTGAGTGTGCCCAGGGATTCTCAGCGATCCCCAGGGATCCCCATTCGTTATGGTGTAAACTATCGGCGGCAGGTGACTTCATAGATGTGGCTTGGCTGGTGTCTGTGACGAGGCATCAGCAGCCAAGATAGGCGACCAGCGGCGACCAGCGGCAACCAGCAGCAACCAAGTAGCATCCAAGCAGCGGCCCATGGCGCACCATCTCCCTTGGACCAACCAAAAAAGAAACCCCGCCTGGCTCGAGCTGGTGCATTGCAGTCTGCTAGGGGCTGGAATGGCATTGATGGCTTCTCATTTAGACGGTGCTGCCGGGAACGTAACCAGTACAGTACTGTAGATAGATGCTCGGCCAAAGGGTGAGGCTTGTCACTCCAGGCACCGTCGGAACTGAGCGAAGACGGCCTCATCCCTCATCCAAGCATCACCACTTGACCACGATCAATCAGACGTCGGCCCAGAACTGTCGATAACATCATACCACGCACGAGAGACGCAGGGCCCGCCCGGCAGCACGGCGCCTGCTAACGTCGCCGATCTATCCGACCACCACCACCACCTCCTCCACATCCTCCTCCTCCTCCTGCTCCCCCTCAAGCCACGGTTTTAACGTTTTCCGCATCACATGCTAGCTCTGACCTCTTGGTCTGTCTGACCTCTGGTCGCGGGCGCGGTGAATTGAGCTCTGCCCCTCGACCAATTGAGTCGATTGACACGAGGCTCGTTCCGTGGATAGTGGGGTAAGGCCATTCATGTATGCCAGTGTGAGCTGTCGGCTGTTCATTCAAGTCAAGTTCTGGACCTCGTAATGCACACTTGCACAACAAGCTTCCTGGTGGGGCACGTGCTTCCTCGCAAAGACCCATCGTTCTCCACCTAGGTTAGTTGGGTAGGCTATCCAGCTGATTTCAATCACAAAGGCTCCGCAGGGATTCACCATTTACCACCAAAGTTCCTCTGTCGGACGTCTGCAAAGCTGCCCAACTGCCAGAAGCCGAACCCTCTCCCTTCGCTCAACTGCTGCCATCATGCCTCGCGCAATTCGTGGTATGCCCTCCCCTGGTTCTCCATCAGCCTCTTCATCGCCGTGCATCAACCATCTAACGGACCCCGTCCCCTAGGCGTCCTCATTGAATGCGATCCGTCCATCAAGTCCATCATTGTCAATATCGACAGTACTAGTCACGACTTCATCATTGAGGATCTCGACGAAGAGCGCGTCGTTGTCAAGGAAAACATGGTTGCTCTGCTCAAGCAGAAGCTCGAGGACGTACGTCATCATCTCCGCTGGTCGTGAACATGTTGTGTTCCATTGATTTTGCATGCCACGGAATCATCCTTCTACATGGCTCTTTCTGACTCCCTCATGTACAGCGCCTCAAAGAGAACCTTCCGCCTGTGGAAGAATCTGGCTCCGAGTAGATCGTATCCGACATCAGTCTCCCCATACTACGATCTGTCCCCCCCAGCAAGCATCATACAAAACAGAATGAAAATCCCCAAGGTCATCAAGTCGTCGAACCCTCCTACCGACGGCCGACCCTATACGCCCTTTTCACTCAGTCACAGCTTCTCAAACCTGGGCTTAGTCCGCTTCAACGCGCTCATAAAGGTCTCTGGGAAATCCCTGCCCTGCAAGGCCACCGAGTTCCACACCTGAGTATACCGCAGGCTATCAGGAATCGTGTGGTCGTTTCCGTAGTTGAGGAGCTCCTTGGTTCCCTGTACCGCGACCGGGCTCTTCTCCGCCAGAACGCTCCCCAGCACCACTGCTGCCTCGAGCGCCCTCTGCTTGCTCTCGTGCACTTGGCTCACGAAACCGACGGCAATGGCTTCCTGCGCTGAGAAGTCCCGGGCCGTCAGGCAGACCTCCTTGACCCACGACATGGAACCAACAATCTTGGGCAGCCTAGCGAGCGTGCCAATATCAGCGGCTAGGCCAATGTCGACCTCTTTGACGGCGAAGCGCGCATTGGATGCACAGATGCGAACGTCGGCGCAGCAGGCTATGTCGATAGCGAGACCAATAGATATGCCGTGGAGAACACAAATGACAGCTGCGGTCCCGTGAATAGGCCTGGTTAGCGTTCGTCCTTTGTAATTCATGGTGCCATTCTCCTCGGGTGGACAACTCACGCTTCTCGCACTTCTCCATCGCGCCTATGCTCGCCTGGAACTCCTCAATGTGGGCCCGTAGCAACTTTGCCTTCCTCACCACATCCGACTCCCCGCTCATCAGAATCGGGTCTTCCCCAGCCGCCTGCACATCCAGACCGGCCGTGAAAGCCCGGTCGCCGGCGCCGCTCAGCACCACGGCGCGCACGTCGGCGTCTGCGCTGAGCTGCGCAAAGACACGCCCAAACTCGAGCCACACAGGCTGCGAGAAGGCGTTGAGCTTTCTCGGTCGGTTGATCTCCACGAGGGCAACAAAAGGTGCCGGTGAGCTGACGATGAGGTGTTGGTAGGCTGTGTAGCCCGGTAGGGGCGAAGTAGGTGATGACATTGGAGTACTGCTCGCGCGCCGTTCAGATGAGTCTTTAAAATTGTATGCCACAAAGCCCTTGCCAGCTACTATCTCAGGAATGAATCAATTCGCAGCTGCTTGGATGTAGGTAGGTAAGGTACTATGTAGGTAGGTAGGTAGGTAGGTAGGTAGGTCCATCAGCATGGAACAGCGGGGCGCCGGGGTAAGTAAATAAGGTATCCCAAAGATGCCGAGGCCCATGAGCTGAGATGACCGACAACACAGTAAATAGCTCTTCACGTGGCACGGTAGAAACTCAGCGACAACGAAGCAACTCAGTTGCCTCGACTACACCAGCCCTCGCGCAGAATTAGGGAAGTCAAGTTGAATGAAATGAAATGTCTATTTATTCCTTCGCAAAGCAATGCGCACATATGTAATACTGGCAGGGGGTATCTGCCTTGGCCCTATTACTATCATATCACCGTCATCTCCACGTCAAGGTGAGAAGCCAGCTATTCCGAGCCGAAAAACAAAAGCAATCCTCATGGGCTATCAGGCAGGGTTGCGCTCGTTGAAAAACAACCCGTAAACTAGCCATAGATAATGAAAACAGGACAGAAAAGAACTCCAGGTGCATCGTCGCATGAGGGGACCACCTTCAAGCCCTTGCCAGTTGCATAGTTTACAGCAAGAGGGTGCCAATGAGCGTGAAGACGGCAACGACAGCCGTGGCACCAAGAGGAGCCAGGGTCATGGGGGCAGCGCTGTCGTTGTCGCCCTTGCCGTCAGTGCTCTTGGAGCCAGAGGCTGAGCCAGTAGGGGAAGGCTTTCCACTGGTGACGCTAGCAGAGGCCATTCCGCTATCACCTGCGTTCTGAGATCCATCGCCGTCAAGACCAGGGCCCTTGCCGGCGCCATCCTTCATGAACTTCTCAGCCTGCTTGGGCATGGCGGGGATCATAGTAGGGTCGACCTGCCAAACGGCCTCCGAGGTAGGGCACTTGACAGCGTGGGTAGTCTTGGCGGCACCGCCATCTCCGGAGGGGGGAGTGTACTTCTTGTTGGCAGCCTTGAAGAGATCGTACTCGTCGAGTTCCTTGACAGAGCCACCCTTAAGCGATACAATGCCGTACTTGTTGTCCTCCCACGAGTATTCGTACATCAGTCCACCAGAGTAGACAGAGTTCATCTGGTTGCTCATCAAGGCAGAAAGCTCGTCAAACTTGCGGGGGCGGCTCTCAATGCAGCCCCACTCAGAAAGGCTAGATGAACCCGTTAGTTTCGATCCGTGGTCAGGGCAAGAATCCTTGGGTGGGAACACTCACAAGATGGGAAGACCATAGTCGGTGAAGTTCTTAACCTTGGCATCCCAGCCAGAGGTCTTGAAGTTGCTGTTGCACCAAGAGTAATCGTTGAAGGCAAAGAAGTCGGAGCGAGCATCGTCGGAACCGCAGTTCATGTACATGGCGGTCTGCATGCGGTTGGAGGAAACGTCGGCAGCGGAGTAACCAACGGGAACCTTGCGAAGGCCACGCGAGCTCATGTAGTTCTTCATGTCACGGGTGACAGCCTTGACGTAGGGGGCAGACTTGTCGGTGTCCTTCTCGTCGTTCATGACCTCGTTACCGGAGAAGAAAGCGAGGGTGTTGTCGTACTTGGCGAACATCTCAACGGTGGCGAAGACGCTCTGCAGGTAGTCGGTGTTGTACGAAACGCCAGGCTTGGCTCGGTTGATGGAGTAGGCCGGGTTGTTGACATCGAGCACGAGGTAGATGCCGGCAGCGTCAAGCTCCTTCATGCACTCGTCGTGGTCCTTGCTGTTGTCGACAGCATAGACTCGGATGACGTTGATGCCAAGGTCCTTGAACTTTTCAATATCGCGCTTGCAGATCTTGGGGTCGGCCAAAGGGTCGAGGTTGGCAGCGGCACCACCGGGCTGGTAGTCAACACCACGGAGGTAGAAGCGCTCCTTGCCGGCCCAGAAAGCTGCGGGGAGGTTAGAATGCTGAAATGGCAATGAAGGGCTGAGGAGATTTGAGGTCGGTGCTCTTACCATTTCCTTGAACCGAAACGGCCGGGAGGCTATCAGCACGCTTGCTGGGGGGCGGCTTGACAGTGGGGTCGGCGGAAACGGAGCCCAGGGCCGCGAGGGCAGTGAAGAGAGCAGTCGTCTTCATTGTGCGTTATGGAAAGGAAACGATCAATCAGGTTGGATATAGCTGATGGTCGAAGTGATGTAAATGGCCAGGACGGAAGTTGAGCGAGAGGATGGAAAGACAATTACAGGGAAAACTGTAGATGTTAAAATGCCAACAAACGAGAGACTTGGCAGCGAGGAAGGGCAAGAAAGCAGGTGGCAAGAAAAGGGTGCCGTGGGGAGGAATGGCAAGAGAGAAGAATGAAGGAGGCAGAATGGGAAAGAAGGAGGCGGCTTGGAATGGGCTTGTTTAAAGGACGGGCAAAAGGGATAGCCGCCAGGGAGAGAAAAGCCATCCACCAGGAGGAGCAGAGCGTCTGGTCCGGGTCTGGGTCTGGGTCTGGGGGAGCGCGAGCAAGAGAGTGAGAGTGTGTGCGTAGTGTGTAGCGTACTGCACATGTAGCGTACAGATACATACATATTGTACATACAGTAGTCTACGTGTGTGGGTGTGGGTTTGGGTGTGTGAGAGCGGGAGCCAACCAGCGAAACAAGACGGGCAAAACGGACAAACCGGCCGGACAGGACGGACAGGATGGACAGGATGGACAGGATGGATAGGATGGATAGGACGATTACGCGGTCCTGCATCCCTTCCACCTATCCACCGATTCATCCAGAGACACGGTGGGGTCTGCAATGAGATGGCCTGGCTTGACGGGCTTAACGGGCAAAGACTGGCAGGCTGGCAGTGTCCCAGTTCTCCAGAATGGCGATGAGCACTGGACCCCCGGCGTTCCAGCGTGGGGCATGTCCGGTCCATTCATTTCGCGGTACATACATGTTATGTACTTGCTGTAGATATCTTACTGTACTGTGTCGTAGGTACCTAGGGTCGGGCACATGGTGAAACAGATACAGATCACCAGTGTCCCAGGCGCCATTGTGCAGTACAGATACGTACATTACAGTAGGTATTGCAGGCATTCTCAGGGCTCGCAAGTGAGTCGCTGTCCGTTTTGCCCTTGCTGCGAGGGTGGGTTCTCTTGCTCGTCAGTGTGACTGCTAATAAACGGCAACGGCTGAGATTCACTTTGGCCAACGACGCCTCGGTCCAGGACTCCCGCCTACAGCACACTCGTATTCGATTTAGCGCGATCTCGCAGTATGTCCAATGGATGGTTGTGTGGGTGCTACAGACAGATACGCACAAAGTACATGTTGATCTGTACAGATTGCCTGGGTCTCGATAGGCCCCTTGGCACGGGATGGATCGCCTAATAATAACAATGGCACAGAAAGCCTGGCCGAATCCAATGCTCAGCAATACAGTAGTCGCATCGCACATCACACATCGCTGGACCTCGTCCCAACGAACTGGGCGACAAAGATCTGCCACGCGAGGCACCTGCATCGCAATTGCAAGGCATGATGCCTCAATGAACCTCAAACTGTCCCCGGCAACCGTGCCTTGGATCGTAAGCTTGGTTGAGCCAAGAGCAACCAGGCCGTCCACAGCTACATACCTACCTACCTAGTATATACATATATACAGTACTTGGCTTGCTTGTTGGTACGTGCCTTTACGAGCTGCTCCACCACCACCAAGCATGGCCAAGCAAGCCAAACTCGCCAGACGTGGTCAAGCATTGCATGCACACCCTCAGCAGTTTAATCACACCCTACCCTCCACTGAGAGAGAGTGTGTGTGGGAGAGGGAGAGGGAGCGCGCGCGAGAGAGAGAGTGAGAGAGAGAGTGAGTTCTGACCACCAAGTCTTGGATTGGCTTGGTTGGATATGGAAATAGACAATAGTGCACAAAGCCTTTCATCCGCAAGGATGCTTTGTACCGAATCCGTCTCAGCCGTCAAACATTTCTGCGATAAATAGACCAGATTGGTGAGCTCGCTCCCGTAAGGATGCATCGCGCTGGCTGCCGTGCCTTGCTGATATTCCCAAAGAGAAGCAGCCCATTGAGCCATCATCTCCTTGATCTTCAGGGGACTTTCCCCTTCGAAAGGGGGGCTGACCAACAAGCAGAAGAACTCCTGTGTACCCTTGGTGTGAGCTTACAGTACTTGTCTTTGCAGCATTCCATGGAAATGCACTGTCGGGAAACATCGATAATCTCTTTTTTTGCCCTGACAGACGGGCGATGGTAAAAGAACAACGACCGTCTGAGACGATGACGGCATCCGCGAATCGCCCCTCCGCCGCGAAATTTCAATCGTCGTGGCGATCGCCCCAGTATCCTTGCTGGCGCCAACTGGCCCCCTGCCATCCGCTGGCCAAGCACTCCAAGCAAGCCAAACCAAAAAGCCTTGCTAGAGACGAGACACCCATGAAAGGATCGCGCCTGTTCGTTGGCCATCAGGTCATCTACAATATCTTGGCAGCCTGTGTCTGTACTATGCATGGTGCCCAGGCGCCAGACGTGCCAGAGCGTACGTGTATGTACAGATTCAATGTGTACGAACTGTGCCTAGGTAGGTATTTTAGGCAAGGTATGTATGCACATAGTTGTGCTGCGCCTTCAAAGGCCACGCACGACTCGATCTACCGGACGGTACGTACAGATTATAGTACAGTACTGTACATTCTCCGTTGCAACCCATGGAGATCCTAGCGAGCCAAGGAAGCCTGGGTCGGGCTCCACCAAACACGGCCCCTCAATAATGTCTTGGAGATAACCTCAATGGATTGACGCTCAAGCGAGAACTGAGTGACCATATGTATTGTGGACCATGGCCACAGTGTCTATCCTGTTGCAATACAAGCACCAATCCGTCTCCATTATTCCCAGCGCAGCGACTCCTTGTACGGCAGTTTCTAATTTGAGTCGTCTCATCTTTAATCAGACTTGGCATCTGACATTAGCGACTTCGCAAAAGGTCAGTGCGGATCAGATCGCAGGCGGCCAACTACAGTATAACACAACAAGAGTACAGTGCTTATATACCTAAGGCAGGTACCCAACATCTAGGAGAAGTTGTCCTCACACGCTAGATGTGTACCTGCTGAGGCAGGGAGGTAAGTTATATCACCAGATACGAATCAAAACTCCAGGGCTCCAATGGCGGCGCCATCTGCAAAGGGACCAAATATGTGGAGATGGGACATTGATTCTGAAACTATATGTTTTATGTAGTAGAGCAGGTGGTGTTGGGGTTGTCTACCTATGCTGCCATATTCAATTTGAGCTTCTACATATTAACCTCATGTCAAGGCTTGTCTGAGCGAGAAACAGCTCAAACATAGCCGTCATGGGAAGAACTTGCGTCTACCTAGTTCAAGCAAGTTTGCACCCACCTAGAAGGCTTCAAGAGTAACTTCAAACAGTTGCCCATAGCTACCTAGGAACTAGTCTCCTAGGCCCCCACTGCAAAGCATCGTTTTTTTACAGTAAGGCAATTCTCCCCGTGAAGGAGGGGCCATTCAAAGTCAGTCCTGCCTGGAATCATGCAGGTGGGGATCTTTTCGGCCGATATGGTGCATTGGTACCAGAGGCCTCGCTCCTAGTAGAGCTTGTCCGGGGGTTGAAAGAAACAGATTAAGTGGTACTGTAGTCTCCCCCGTCTCCGCGCGTGACGCAATCTCCAACCCAGCCCCGTACCGTCAGCACGTATGGTGCATATGGCGGCCGGGTCCTGATCCCTAGTGAGTGGTCGTGGCGACAGCGTTGGTCCTGGGGGCTGTGGATATCGTGACTGGACTGGGACATCGGAGATTGCAGCAGAGACCTGCGTCTCTCTCCGTGACAATCTTGATTGTGGGAATTGTGGTGGTCACGGTGCTTGCGGCCGCTGCCTGAACAGCCGGGGTTGCGCTGACGCATGAGCAAGCGCTGGTATGCCGCCCATTATTGGTACAAGCCGTTGCGTATCGTGGGATGGTCGCCGTTGTCGGGGCTTGAGATCTCTTGTAGGCGGTTTGGCTCAGCGGAACCGTGATAATGGCAGCGGTGGTGGTGGTGATAGTGGTGGCCGAAAACACCATTAACGGTAAGATAACCGAACCTACTTCGGTTCTCGATCCATCTTGTCCAGCATTTGCTGTCTCAGCTTTCGCTGGCTCGCCGGGTTCAAACATCTATACACCGGATTACCCTGCCTCGGCTCATCGATCCCCCCGAGCGGCTGAGATCAAGCGAGTGTCGTGTGAATTCAAACCACACGCGTCACTAAGTACAGCAACATATATCTCGGCGGTCCATCTGAATTCCAATCGACTTTAGCATTTCACATAATCTATAAGCGCTAAGACACTGCAAAGATCTCCTCGACGCCTTGCCAGGTTCCTCGGCCGCGCTCTTCCCAGTACCCGTCCTTGCCACCTCTAAGCTTCCATACCTCTTCTCCGTCGCCTGAGTTCTCTGCCTTGGCAAACCATTTGGGCTTGTAGGTATCGCCACGCTCCTCCAGGTCCCGTCGTCGTGCCCGCTGGGCCTCTTCTAGCATTCGCTTCCATTCCTCGGCGTCATCGAGCTTTCCTTCTTCCGCAAGCCGCTGGTCTGGCCGAAGTCGCGAGTCCGTTGGTGGCAGCTTGGTCTTTTCAATGTCCGTCACCTCGTTGAGCGTAGCAGCAAACGACGTAAAGCCATAAGCTTGTGTTGCGTTGTCGACGAGCGTTCCGGCGCGCCAAATCTCCTCGCCACCGCCCTTCCCGGTGGTCTTGAGGCTGCTTGTCCAATTACCTGCCAGGCCGCAACCAGTGTCGGACCCATCAGCGTCCACAACCTCTACGCTGACTTCTTCCACCCGCCCACCAAACATGCCCTTGCTCTTGAACTCCACCGACGCCTTGTGGCCGGTGCTATCGTTGGCAACCTGCATCGTTCCCACAGGCTCAACATACTTTTCGCCCATGACAACATTGCGCAAGAACATCGTTGCAACATTCCAGGAGTAGCGCTCTTCCTGCCCGTTGGACAGCCGCAAAGTGATTCGTACACGGCCCTCGGTTGTAATCTCGTAGCTCTTCCCCCAAAACTTCTGACCTGGGGCCGGCGAGTGTGCCAAAGACCATTTGGCCGAGTCTGCCTGCATGGCAACTATCACTGGACGGTGCGATACCTTCTCAGCAATCAGTCGGAATCCCCCAGGAACCTCCTTTTCGGTTCGGATGAGTTCAAATGTTTCGCCAAGCATCGGGTTGAATGGCTTGCGAATGGCACGCTCCTTGGACCGTCCACTACTGAATTGTGACACGGCAAAAGCAGTGACGAGCAAAATTCTTTCCGTAACCGATGAGCTCTGCGTTGCCTGGTTCAGCAGTTGGGCGTACTCCAACTGCTCGGCAAACTTCTGCAACATGGAAAGTGGTTCGTTTGTCGAGACAGGCATACTAATAGTGCTCATGTCCTTACCAACATTCTTTCTCATGAGACCTATTAGACTGGGGGGCGGGGCTGCCGCAGGGGGGACAGTCTTTCTTCTTGTAACTGCCTCTTCAACAGGAAGAGGCGCGAGGTTCTTGGGTTTGACTGGGAATAGATGATCGGCATCGCTTCGGTCTCGTGAATCATCTTCTTCGAATGACGATTCAGACATGTTGTCCTGGAGGGTTGATACTTCCCCATCTGTGGGAGGGCTATCGTCTTCGCTCGCACCGATCTTGAGCACAGTCGATTTCGCATCCTCGGCATCAAAAAACTCATCCGCGGTTGATACTGTCTCCATACTCTTCCGAGAGACGGCGGATAACGGCGCTGGCATGCGTCGTCTCTTGCTCTCACCAAGAAGGACGGAGAATTCAGTCACTACAGAGTCCAGATCGGCCAAAAGCGTTTGGCAATGCTCCTGAAGAGAATGCTCCTCAATCGTGTCCCCGCCCTTTGACTTTGGCCTTGGAGTGCTGGACCCGGCAGTGGCGGTGCTCCCGGGGGTAGAGACTGCGATAGACGAGGGCGCTGGCGATTGTGCACTGGTCGGGCCAGCGTTTGGGGTACCCGATTTTCGTCTCCAAAACGGCCGCCTCTCAGATGAAGGAGTGAAATAGCTTTCATCCTCCTCGTTGGCAATCGCGGACCCCGGAGACAGGTAGTGTGACGAAGCCGGGGGTTTTGACTGGCCAACGTCGTCCTTGATGAGACGGCGCAGCGCATCACGGGTTCCCACGACTCGACTGACCAGAGCCTCGACTTGCTGCCATTCCCTGTCCTCCTGTGGCGATGGATCCGGGGCCAGCTGCGGCATATGAGTGTTGATTTCGGTCGGGTGGGGCGTTTGCTCAATAGTCTCTACACCTCTGGCCACCCGGCTGGCTCGTTCCAGAGCTTGCGCCCAATCTTGAAACTCCTTATCGTTGGGAGCCCTAAGATGCCAGATTTCAGCTCCGGAATCGATGCTGATCTCGCGTCGTCTCTCATCAGCGGAGACGGCTGCGAGGCTGAGTGGGATGGCTCCCCGTAGAGCTGACGAGTTGCGGTTGTGGTAGTATGAAAGAGTACAGGTAGTGTAATCCAGTGAGAAGAAGCGGCGGGCGTATCCCTGGCCCTTCTTGCGCCGTCGTTTGGACAGAGTTCCGACATGATAATTGTTGGACGTGTTCATCTCGCTCCGACCTGATATGGATACTGGTTTTCCTGTCGCATTGTGGCTATGAAGGCTGTCGAGTGAAGCAGAGGCGCCATCCACGTTCAGATTACCATGTCTTCCCAGGCTCGTTTGACTGCTCCCAGCCTTGGATGCTTGAAGATTGGGCAAATGGGACGAGGTCTTGGGAGGTGCTCCGGTCGGGTAGGTTAGAACGACAAATGTCGCCGTTTTCGGTGTCTGTTTGGAGAAGGTATTGTCAAAGACGAGGCCATACATGCCTGTCTGCCCCCTTAGCACATCATATGTGCCAATGGATACCTTGTCGGCCTCGCACTTGCCGACCCATTTAATAGGTATGAATCCTTTGCTTTTCAAAAGGTCCTGTGCAGTGATTTCCCTTTTGGAGAATCGACTTGTCTTGATGTCGGCGGCTTCGCGTGTTTCGTCGTCGGCCGCGTCAAGCTCCTCGCCGGTCGAGGAGACGAGGGTCGTTGCGCCGCTCCCTGGGTGTTTCACGATTCCAAAGTTTCTGGCGATATGTCAGCGCCGCAGTTGAGCGGGAGGGGGGGGTCGATGGGTGGTTGAGGGGTAGAGAAGCGTACATGGACTTCTTGTGTGGCTGGACGCTCCATGATAGCGTATTTCCTTCATCGACCTTGACCCAGCGTACAATGTACGACTGTAGCTTGTTAGCTGGTGGTCTGAAGCTTGCAGGAGGGCGAGGGGGCGTCGAGACGTGCCTTGTACGAAACCTCGAGCTGCTCGATGCCGACCATCTTGCTTGTCCGCGAAATAGAGGCGCGGAACGCGCGGGGCTGATGCTTATCACGTCGGCGGATGGGTTTGTACAGGGCGGCTGAGGCGGGATCGGGGTAGGGAGGCGCTGGGTGATGGATTTCGGTTCCTATCAGTGTTCCATAGCAGTCGAACTGTTGGGGATTCGGAAGGCTGCCTGGCTTGGGCTGAGCAACAGTGGTTGAAGAATCCCCAGGAAGCAGGGGGTGAGGAGTTGACGAGTTATGTAAAGCAAAGCCAAGACATCCGGGAGGCCATGGAGGCTACACCTTAATTAATGTAGGTAGGTATGTAATGTACGTGCGTGTATCCGTAATCTGTAGGTAGGTAGTCTAGGTACTTACTTGGTAGCTTGGAGCTAGCCCACCCACCCACCCAACGATGCAGCATGAGACAGCCCAAGGCTTCAGCTTCTGCGATGGCTGTACTACGTACGGGCGTATTCTGTAATCTGTACAGATCCGTACGTTCCATCCATCCAGTACTGAAGTGCCGAGCTTTGCACCGTGGGCCAGCTGCTAACCTGCTGCTGACGCTGACTCCTGCTGGTGGATCGCAGGAAGCAGCGAAAGTACCATGGACAGGCCTCGGATGGAGGCGGCGTCATGCCAACAATAATGCATAGGTACCTGATCCGTACACGCTGTGCTGTGATCCGAAGGCAGTCAGCCCGATCGGATACGGCACTCTGATGGGGCCGACTGATCCATGGTCGATGCTGGTGCCGAGCAGAGTACCGCCACCTTGCCGAGAGGCTGGTGATGGAGACTGAAGGAACCATCCATGCAAGGGTCAGGTTATAGGTGGCTGGAGCTTGGCTGACACGCGGGGATGCATGCATCAGGTTAGGGCAGCATGGGAATGCCGCCGAGGCAGACTGGCAGACCGGCCGCCAGCTCCGTTCTCATTCTCCGTTATTGTTCTCCGTTATCGTTTTCCGGTCTCTCCTCCCTTGTTCCTATTGAGCTTGCGGTGCTCGTCGTTTCTCTTGGCTCCAGCGCAGCCCCATTATCGAAATCCGTACAGATTCATTAATTTTACCCCATACCCGCTACCCTGGAGGTGATACGATGAGGTCGCATCTGTCATAAGTGCCCATATTGTATCGTGTGCTTAGCCAGCGTACTATGTGCTGGGTCCATGTCATGACCAGGGATAACATTACGGGGACCATGGAACAGTTGTTTGCCGCGGGTGGCCGTCACTGTCGTGCTCCTCCTTGAAGAACATCGACTTCTATTATTCGAAGCCCCGCCAAACTTGCCTCGGTATGCACGCGAATACGGGGCAGAAGTGGTGTGCCGATACGCAAAGGCTTGGCTTGACAACTCGGCCAGTGGATGGGACATTCACATATTAGCTGTATCATTGGGATGGAGTTGGTGAGAGGCAGATTCGCATTTCTGTGCGTAATGTATGGAAAAGTGGTACTCCGCAGTGTGCCAACAGAGCAATTTAAGAGAGTTTGGAATGAAGCGGGCCAAATAACACCAGAGATTGCTAACCATTATTGCCGACTACAAGAATAGTTCAAAACAACACCCGGGCAGAAAGGAGGCAGTCAGCACGTGAGATAAGATGGAACCGTGGAAGCAGACAAGACCTGATGAACACCAGAATCCACAAGGCTTCCCAGTCTGCCAATATTGACAGGCACTAGAGGTGGCATCAGCACCATGCCGTGATTAGGGTCCGGTCTGCACCCGCCAGCTCAAAGCACTGAGTCCCGCCGTAACAATGCTATAGCACTAATAATAAGCGGGACAATAAGTGGGAAGCAGTCTCCGACTCGCGTTTGGCGTCACAGCCGCGCCCCGTTGCTGGCCGAGAAAGAGGGTAGATGAGATGCAAGACGGAACAAGGGCAGCACAGAGCGACTGGATGCCGGTCCTAATAAACCAACCCCAGTCATATCGTGTCGGAGGGCCCCGCGCTCTTACAGAGTAATACGCAATGTGTAATACGGAGTACGGAGTATGGAGTATGGAGTATGGAGTACTGTAAGGAGCACGGAGGGGTCAATTAATACCGTACTTCGATAGTGTGCTTGGACGAAAAGCCCTCGTGGCGCGGTTCGTTCATTAGGCATATTCCCCTTGGCAGGCTTGAGGTCTAAGGCCACATACGGAGCACTGCACCATGTAGTCTATGTAGTCTACATACATACCTACCTGTAGGTAGGTAGGTAGGAAGGTAGTAGAGGAACTCGAAGCTGGCCCCCACTGTGGCTTGGATCCTCCTAGCGGAATTAGTGGGTGCTTTAGGCCCCCCCTGGACACAATGAGGCCCTTTAGGAAGGAGTTCAAGAGGTGCTTTCCTGCCTCCTTTTACTACTCTGCCACTCAGGGCCCATCCTAGAGGTCAGTAATGTATGTACAGTACCTACTGTACAGAGTACGTATGCAGTTAGCGCTTGGGCTTGCTCGCACCAGCTTATCCCAGATTGCACAACACGACACTCCACCATACCTTACTACCTTACCACTAACCACCGCCATCACATCCCTGGGCCACCAAGAAAATCACCGACACTGGCACTGAGACCGGCTCTGGCTCTAGCTCTGGCTCTGGCACTGCTCTTGCTCTTGCTCTTGCTCTTGCTCTTGCTCTTGCTACTGCTACTGCTACTGCTACTGCTACTGCTACTGCTCTTGCTACTGCTTTCACCATTAGTTCAGGATCATCTCTCCCCCCCTTCTCTCTTCTGCCTCCTTCTCTTCCTTCTGTTGATACATCCATACCCGCATATATCCTTGCTGTGTCATCCCGTTTGGCTGCTGCACGTTACTAGCAGTCGTCCTTCTCCTCACTCTCTAGTCAGCCCCTTCATCCTGTGGTCATCCACCACTTTGGTTACTTGCTTGCTTTTGCCCGTCTGCTCCCCAGACGTCGGTTGTCTTGCTTGTCTTGCCGTTCCCGTCCATCCCGCCCATCCCGCCTCACCCGCTTAACGACGCTCGGTCCGCCATCCCATAGCTACCTTCGACCCGACCCCACGATCGAACACCGACACAAGTTACACATTGACGACCGGCCTCTCTAGCTGCGATCCATGTCGATTGCACCTACGGCATCATGGCAGGAGTCCTGAGCAAGCGTCAGCAGGCGCGCAACGAAAAGGTTCTCCACGAGCTCGTACAGAAAGTTCCAGGCAATAATTCGTGTGCCGACTGTCACGCGCGAAACCCTGGTATGTTGTTCGTGTGACGTCGAACGCCGTGTTCAGTGTGCTGACCTTCTCGTCCTCTCTCTAGCATGGGCCTCTTGGAGTGTATGTTCTTTCACTGTCTTTCTCAAGGTGCCATTGTTGGGATCCAACACTAACCGTGTCTTCAGTTGGGAGTCTTCCTATGCATGAGATGTGCTGCCATCCACCGGAAGCTGGGCACTCACATTTCCAAGGTCAAGTCCTTGAGTATGGATAGCTGGACCAACGAGCAAGTCGATGTAGGCACATCATATAGTCTCTCCATGCACCGCACGCGCAATAAAGCACTTGAGCTTACATCGTATCGATAGAACATGCGCAAGGTTGGCAATGTGGCCTCCAATAATATCTACAACCCCGAACACCGAAGGCCACCAGTTCCTGTCGACGCCGACGAGGCAGATTCGGCCATGGAAAGGTTTATTCGACAGAAATATATGAACAACGTTGCCAATGCGCCCGGAAAACCGACATCCCCCAAGATGGACGACGAGACACCACCGCCGCTGCCGCCGAAGAATTCTAGTTCAAAGTTTGGATTCAGATCGGCTTCCTCCATATTTCCTCTGTCTTCCAAGTCCAAGAAGGACGCCAAGTCAGCGACCATGGCGCAGTCAACGTGGGATTCGTCGCCAAAGCCGACCAACAAGCCATCCAAGGTGTTTGGCGCCACGCTTGACTTCGACAACTCCGATGATATGGATCAGAAAATGGCGCGATTACGGGAGATGGGTTTCTTTGACGCCAAGCGCAATGCAGTGGTTCTGAAGGGTGTAAATGGAAACCTGGAGCGAGCTGTTGAGACTTTGGCACGGTTGGGGGAGGGCGGTGACCGGTCACCTCCCCTTCCGGCTCCTCCGGCACGAGAGCAGACTCTCCGTACGTCTCGCTCATTGACACCACTTACACCTAGCTCCGGGGGACTGGGTCTTGGGGCTGGTCTGAGTATGCCATCTCGGTCGGCTACTGATCGACCAACTACTCCATCCAGCGCATCCACAAATCCATTTGACGCAATAGCCCCAGCTCAGCCGCAGACAGCACAATCTACCGGCAACTTACAACATCGGAACCCTTACAGTCCGACGAACCCTTTCGGACCTGTATCTCAGCAGCAGCCGCCACCGCCACCGCCGCAGCAGCAGAAGCAGCAACACAATGACCCGTTCGGCCAGGCGTTTCAGAACATGTCACTCTCGCCCCAGCAACCCCTATTCCCGCACCATACCGGGGGATTCGCCTCGCAAGGAGCACAGCAGCAGGCCGTTTACCAGGCATCATTGAGTCCATCATCAGCCATATCTCCGAGCTATCAAGGCATGAACTTCAGTAGCAGCATGACGTACCCGCAGCCAGCGCAGCAGGCGCAGCCGACGGGTTACAATCCCTTCTTTGCGAACTCTCCGAGCGGAGTTTCTCAGCCAACTCCCCAACAAGCCTCGCAACCGGCTCCCTCTCTCAATACGGCACAGTCTCCGAGTGGCTACAACCCGTTTACCAGGTCGCCTACCAGGATAGCATCTCCGAGCCTCGGACAAATTCCGGAGCAGGGACAGACGACGTTCCAGAGCCCCTCCGCTTTCCAGGCTATAGGAGTGTTCCAAAGCCCGGCTCCCATGGCACAGGAACCGACCACGAACCCATTCTTCTCGACTTCTAACCAAGTCCCCGGAAATCAGACGGCCCAGCAAACCTTTGGCCAGCAAACCTTTGGCCAGCAAACCTATGGCCAGCAAACCTTTGGTCAGCAGCAGCAGCAGCAGCAGCAGCAACAACAACAACATCATCAATATCAAATGGCACCACAGCAAATGGGCCAGCATTACTTCACTCAGCAGCCGCAACAGTTGGCCCAGCCACAGCCCGGACAGCAATTCTTTGCACCACAGCAGCAGCAGCAGCATTACCCGATGCAACGACCTGACAACGCGTCCATATTGGCTTTGTACAACCTACCTCAAGCTGCTCATCTCAAGTCGATGGCTCCTGAGCCATCGACTCAAATGTCACAGTCGATGCAAATATCGAAACCGCCGACGATACCCGAGAACCAAGCGGTTCATTCACCTGTCGCCGGTGTCTCGCAGCCAGTGGGGTCGAACAACAACCCCTTTATGAATAGCATGACGTCGTCAGCCGTGGGCAAGACGGCCGCCTCGGGCCCCTTTGCCGCTCGGAGCAGGGACAGTATGAACCTGGGCATGGATCTAGCCTGGACCAACGGCCGGCACAGTCCGGACGCTTTCGCAAGCTTGAGTGCGAGGCACGGATAGAAGGAAGTGAGAATACCGATACGGACTAATGCTACAAGGCTGGATAGTGCATATGAGGGTGTGTCGCATTGTATGATAGTGTTAACACCTAGTAATGTTGGATGAACGAGAGTGCATTGAGGGACTCGAGTCCTGACACCGTATGATGGAGAGTACTTGGTACATCAGCTATGTTAATCAGACGTATCGTGTTTTGCTGCCGTCGAGGTTGGTCAGCATTGATTAGGTGACTAGGTAGACTATTGACCATCGGGTCCATGATGCTCCACGTGAAGGAGACGATGCCGAAACGAGACCGCTGATCATTCTGCACCCCAGATGCTGTGTGGCCGAAACTGCGCTTGACAGGCAGAGCCACGCCCAAAGGCCAGGAGAGAAGGAAGAAAGAAGGGCGGGAGCTAGACCGGCGCGGCTTGGTAAAACGCGGGGTTGGCGGGTACAAAGGGTTAGGATTCTTGGGAATGTGGGACTCTGCCAATTGAAACGGCTGAAGCTTTTCCATCTTGGCGAAAACAGGGTTAAACAGACAGAAGAAAGTGGACGAAAGGCCATTGGAAGATTCTCGCCCATCGCAGAGGTGGCCATTGTCGGGCAATTGCGTACAGTTCAATACGTCACTGTAGCATGTGCAGTACAGTAGAATGTACAGTAGATGCTCTGTGCTTGCTTATGCTCCCTGTAGCCCTGCAGGCACTGTAGCGGTCGCCAAGACTGGACCTTTTGTGCTCCAACACCGTACGAGTACTGTATATCTACCCTGAGTATCCATACTGTACTATAGATGGATCATGGATCATGGATCACAAATACAGTACCTACAGACCTGGCCTGCTCGGTCTGTCCCACGTTGCAGCCTCACCGAAATAGCTCTTTGAATGGCTCTTTGCTTCGCACGCACATTGGCACACAAGCACAATACCGTACATGCCTCCCTCCCTCCCTAGTCCCTGCGCTACTCTGTGCCATGTGTTCGCAGCAATGCACGTAGTGGAGAGGTTCGCGTTAGTCCAAACCCAGCGACCCCAATCCAAGGGGCAGCCGGGGTGCGCAGAGCCGACTCCTTGCACTGTAGTCACATGCACTCGGTGCAGTGGGAAATGGTCGACATCCCCATCATTCTTACCCACAGCCTCCACAGGTTCCGGGGCAACATGCACAGTGCGTACAGTCTGCCTTGTGGCCTTTGCAGCGCCGCTGATTGGCTCGTGTCCCGCTTCCTGTCGAGGAACAGTGCACTACAGGGCGGACCCCACAGTGCCCAGGCCGTCCTAGCGCTTGGACAGCCCCAAGCTTGGCTCTTAGTCACGGCTGCAGTTGTGTGGCCAGACAATGGATGTTGGCTTTGCCCCCCAGGCCCTGGCTCCTGTTGCTTTCTCCGTTGCCCCCATCTCACCGCTGCCCAATCTTGCCTCTTTAATCCCCCATCGTCCAGCAATCCAGCAATCCATCAACTTCTCGCTCTCCCGCTCCATCAAAGACCCCTTGTCAAGACACCAATCCGTCCCCTCGACAAAACCGACCAAGAACACACAACCCCATCGCAGACAGCAAACGAGCTTCCGGGCTTTCAACTCAACTTTCAACCTCCCAACGTACCCACACCATTTCCAATCCAAGTCTCAATCACTATCCGACAACATCGAAAGCAATGGCGCCAATGAAGAATCAAAATTTGAATTGTAGTAGTAACTACGGTGAGGCCGTTGCCCAGCAGGTCAACGTCCTTGCCTCCTGCTACATCGTCGACTCTGCCGCCAGCCTCAAGGGCCTCCACTACTGCACTACCGGGGTTGCAGGTAGGCCATTATTCTCCCACGCTCCCTGCGCTTTTGCCCATCGTTGCTGACATGGTGTTGATTAGGGGCCGAGTGGTATTCCTGAGGTCCCTTCCTCAGGCCTACCATCCCCTCCATCAAGTCCCCCCCTCGCCGCATTGACTGCGTCCAACCAACTCGCCCTCTTGCCCAAGAGCAAGAAGCGCGAGCTCCCAGGCCGGCGCCTGGGACGGCGAGGGGGGGCAGCACTCTCGATCAGGGAAGAATGTGAGAGATTCTTCTGCGAGTCCATGAAGACGGTTTTCCATGGTGAGATGAACCTGTCGATGTATGGCTCCGGCCGATCTGGTGCTTATTTGCAAACGCCGCCGCCCGAGAACCGGCTTTCCCAACACTTGCACTCCGCTAGCGACGACAAGCTGCCCGTCCACGAGATTGACGCTTGGCTGGAAGTCTGGGATTATGCCGGCGGGGCGAGTTTCCGCGCCTTCGTTGCCAACGACGGAGAGGATAAGTCTCTCTTCGTCTTCTTTGACTTTGAAGGTGTCATGGGCCGAGACTTGAAGAAAGCGTATGTTCAACCCCCCACCAACCAGTCATGGCCTGAAACACAACATACTCACCAACCGTCACAGTCTCATGGCTCTTATCGAACTAGCCGACGGTCCCTTGGACTGCTCCCACATTGTCACTTGCATTGACAGGCGCATCCCGGCACAGGACACCGCGTCTCTTACCAAAAGCTTGCAGTGGGTCGGCTTCGAAATGACTACTCTCGATCACTGGGCTCACGACCTTGATGTCACGAGCCCGCAATGGATGTTCATGGGCATGGATATTTAGTTTGAACGTTTGGAGTTTTGGGGCGTCTCTTTTGTTCGGATCCCCTGATTCATCATTTTTCTTCTCTCCATTTCGTTTCTGCTATGGATTCGTACCTCTTGTACCGTTGTAATGTTGATTTGTTTCCTTGAAGAGCAATGGCTCTAGGTTTAAGTAGTCGGCAGGATTGGGCGAATAAATTGCTACACACTTTTCCTTCTGCAACATGCCTCTTTCCCAATCTTGTCCTCGAAATTGAATGGAGTTTGCTGAGCCATATATGATCCTTACAGTTTTATAAAGTAACCCAGACAACTGCTCCCCATGCTTCACGAGATCTATTCCGATGATCCCGCCACCAGTTTCTTCTAACCTTCTGACCTTCTAAATGGGAACCCCCTTTTACAACTCGTCCTCGAACTGTCGCACCTTGAGTCCCTTCTCCTGCAGGTAGTCTTTAACCTGCTTCACAGTGTACTCGCCGCGGTGGAACATGCCGGCGCCCAGTGCAGCATCCGTCTTCGTCTTGGCAAACACCTCTCCAAAGTGGGCAGGGTTACCGGCGCCGCTCGAGGCAATGACGGGAATCTTGATGGCGGCCTTGACCTGGTCAATGAGCTCGAGGTCGAACCCGCTGTTGGTGCCATCCTTGTCGATGCAGTTGAGCAGGATCTCGCCGGCGCCCATGGCCTCGACGGCCTGGACGAGCTCGACAACGTCCATGTCGCGCGTCTCGCGGCCGCCCTTAATGGTGCACGCGTACCAGCAATACTCCTCCCCCTTGGGCCCGGGGAAGCTCGTGCGCAGGATGTTGTGGCGCGTGGCGTCGGGTTTGGGCACGTAGACACGTTTAGGGTCGATGCTGACGACGACGGCCTGGTTTCCGTAGGCGCGCGAGATTTGCTCAATGGCCGTGTTGCCAAAGAGCTTCTTGCCCAGAGAGTAGTACTCCTCTGCGGCGAGGACAGCGTCGGAGCCGATTGATACCTTGTCAGCGCCAGACTTGAAGTACATGGTGGCAATCTCGAGGGCCGAGACCTTGGTGCCATCCGTGTCGACGGTGTCGCGGATGCCACCGCCCACGGTCAGGGGCACAAACACCGTCTTGGACGTCTGGCGCAGGATCTCCAACATGGGGAGATCGGCAATGGGACAATCACGGAAGGACGTGATGTTGAGGAACGTGACCTCGTCGGCGCCGCTCTCGTAATACTTCTTTGCCATCTCAACGGGCTTGCCGAGGTTGCGCACGTTGCGGTCGTCGCCCTTTTCGCGTACATCGTATTGGTCGCCCTTGGTGACAACGAGGTCGCCCTGGTCGTTGGTACGGACATCAAGACAGGCAATCACACGGCGGGTGAGGCCGTCCTGGAAGGCGAGGGCTGAGTCGGCGACCGGAGATGGCGAGGAGGCCAGGGCCTTGGCGCCCTCGCCCGTGAGGAAGGCTCGGATGGTACGGAGACCAGCAACGCCTGACTTCTCGGGGTGGAACTGGGTGGCGTAAATGTTTCCCTTGGCGACGGCGCCGACAAACGTCTCAGAGCCGTAAGTGCCCGTGGCGACGGTCCATCCTTGGCTCTCGAGCTCGCCCTTCTTGTAGGCGTGGCGGAAGGAGTGGACATAGTAGTATTTGGAGTCAGGCGAGAGGTCGTACATGGGCGTACCGGCCGTGTTTGCGCTGTTCCAACCGATGTGGGGGACCGACTTGTCCGAGTCGTCGAAGCGGCCGAGCGACGCCTTGATGAAGCCCAGTCCCGGCACGTCTGGGTTCTCGACGGAGCCTTCGAAGAGAGCCTGGAGGCCAACGCAGACGGCAAAGAAGGGCTTGCCTGATTCGACGTGTTTTCGAACGGGCTCAAGGTAGCCGGCTTGGGCGAGCTGCGAGAGACAGTGACCAAAGTGGCCTACACCGGGGAGGATGAGCTTCTGGTAGAGGGGCAAAAGCGATTCAACGGTCAGTCAAGTGGGACGAGAACAGAAGACGAGGACAAGAGGCGACGACAGTCTGGGATGCGGACCTCTGCATTGGGGACTTGTTCGGGTGATCTGATCCACTCGACTTCATATCCCAGCTTCTCAATGGCGTTGACCAGGCTCCTGACGTTGCCGGCAACGTAGTCCAATAGGTGAACCGTGGGCATCTTGCCCAGATGTGTGGAGGGGTAGTTGGAGGAGGAGAGAAGTGGAGTGAAGGCAGGTGGACCGAGAGGATGATGAGGATCTGGCGTTGTAATGTCGAGGGCCCGAGTGTAGTTGAGGTGTCGTCGCAGGCTTATAAAGAGGAAGAGAGGGCGATCAGGTGGAAAGCAGGCTTGCTGTAGATGAGTCAAAAGGCGTATCGCGAATGAGTCGGAAATGCGACTTGAAATTCAACTTCGCAGGCCATGGCGGGGCAGTTGAGAATGCCCCGCCTGATCCCTGCCGCCGCAGTAGTGCCGCCGCTGACCGACTAGGGACATCCCGTAATGGGCAATTACCTGTGGTAGACTTTTGACCTTTGCGATCAAACAACTTCAGCGACAAACGTAATCATTGCATCCCTGGCTGAAATTCGATTACACTACAGTTACGAGCCTTTATTATAATCCACGCGCGACACTGGGTCTTTGCGCTTAAACCCAACTCAAACAACTCTTCTTCGCCATCGCAACTGCCAGCGCGGGCATGGCTTCCGCTGCGCACGATCCGCGACTCGCGCAGGAGCCGGCGGCGCTGGGTATTGGAGATGGCTTCGAGAAGGATGAACAAGATGAATGGGAGTACGAGTACTCGACTACAGAGACAGAGGTACCGGATTGTCCATGCTATATATACTGCAGGTACAGCAAGATATCGCATGCTAAAATCTGCCACTTCTCTTGCAGACGTACTACCTCACGTTGGAACTATCGTACCCCGAATTCAAGGACCGGCAGGCCCGGGTACCCCATCACAGCCGAGGCGGATACTATAAGAACTGGCTAGACCAGAACCCCGGGCATCCCAAGATCCCGCGCGGACCGGACAACGAGGGCAACAACGACAACGACAACGACGACGATGCACTGCCAGAACCTGAAGCCGAGGACGATGACGAGCCCGATATCGACCCTGGACTCAATGGCAAGGGCAAGGTAACGGATGAGGGTAGCGATGCAGACAAGGTGCACGAAGAGCATACGGACGATATCCAGATATTGGAGCTACATTCCGCCAACCCCATCATTTCCTACAAGGGGCGCGTGTTTGAGGGGCAATGGGCAGAGGTAATCGGTACGGAAGCCATATTCGCCAACCGTGACAACGAGAGCCCGCTGCCAGCCCTGCGCCGTTTGGAGGGAAACATAGACTTGCTTGGGGCCAGCGCATCTCGTATCCTAACGAAGGAGAAGTTGGTTCAGCCAAAAGTGCCCAAGGAGGACACTCTGGCTGCGATCCGTGAGGAATGGAACATTCGCATTCCGGTGGGCAAAGACCGGAGTGGAGAGAGGGCACAGCAAACACGATTTTTGGAAAACCTCATCGCGCTCAAGAAAAAGAAGGGCGAGACAGACCAGGTGACGGTTTATGCGCGAGACCCCAAAGGCAAAGATTTCAAGGACAACCGGGACCCAGACTACAAACCTCGCAGGAAGCGGAGACTGCTCAACGAAGATGGCGAAGAAGTCGTCGTCCTCAAACGTGAGAGACGCCGACCGGTGCGTGGGCGGATAGGGCGCCCCAGAGGTCGAGGTCGGGGGCGTGGCGAAGCAGCTACGACCACGACGGCAAGCCAGTCCAGAGACGACACAGACAATGGAGTATCCAGACCAACACCGCGCACGTGGGAGGAGCTTGGAGGACAGGGGGGGAAGGAAAGTAATGACATGGCAGAAGATGAGGGCGAGGAGAATGAGGAAGAGGAAGATGATGAGGACGAGGAAGAAGAAGAAGACATGGAGGTAGACGACGACGATGAGGGTGAAGATGACAACGACGACAGCGACGGAGAGGGCCAGGGGGGCGAGAAGCGAAACAAAGGGAATCGTCCTGAGGTCGAGGATGGTGACGAAGATGTGACAATGGCGGGTTAATCCCCTACTAACTGGCCATCGAGTACGACTCGGGTTGTGAAGAGTCGTGGCACTAACGAGACGACGATGTTACAACGGCAATGGCCGAAGGGAAGGCTGGAGTTGACCGTTGACACAGACGAGATGATACCCGTGGTGTAGTTGCAGGATGGCTATAGGTCTGATGCATCAAGACGAGACGAGACGAGGCGGAATGAAATGCTACGCGCCAGTGCCGACGGTGATGGCAGTGCGACCTATATGGAATGGCGGTCACTAACACGCCGACAAACCAACAAGACACGGCGTTGACGTATCTTGGTCCAGGAGCTGGCTCTGGCACCTCGTGATACCTTCACTTGCTGCTACTTTATGTGCTGGATGCCACATAAGACAGACAATGCGGCACCATGCATTGCAAAGTCGAAGGTCGCTTTGACGTTGAATCGCCCACGCCACGTACAATGAGGCTCCGATTGGCCATCAAGCATTCTAGGTTCAGTGACCAGGTGATGCGCCATACGTTCAGGGGGGTCATCGCGGGAGAGCTAAGTGCTGAACTGCCGATAACGGTTGATCTGCTGAGATTGGCGATATTTGGCTCGAGGCCATGTGGTAATTAGGACCATCATGGTTCGTCTGCCATCTGTACGAATTCTCTCGTATTGGGAACCAGCGGTGTCTCGAGGCGCGTTTCACCAACCCTAGATCTCGGCACGCCACACAAACTATAGAGATGACTGGACAGCAAGAGGCGCCCCCAGAACAGAGCTTGACACGGTTACGCAGCTCGTCTGCCCTACCTGGGCATGGAGGCGGTAGATGCTGGGAACCTGAAGCCAAGGGTACTTGGGCTCCAAGTCGCAATAGGCTTTAGGTACATGATGTTTGCAGGACGGCGTGGCGACGGATTGTTTTTGTGTAGTATTTGGTGTTTACCCCATCAAAGATCAAAGGGCCGCTTGGTCCAAGTGGACTTCGAATCGAGTCAGTCAGTAAGTCGATTTACGGATACATTTCCGAGCAGTTTGTCTGGGCTGTTACCCTACAAAACCAACATGGCTTCAGTATTGGTTAGGTGGTAAACCTCCCACATACCTTGGGTTAGGTACGTACGTAGACACGGTAGACTACTGATTCATGTACTGTACCACTTGGATTCGGCCAAACCGCACTGACCACCAGGATCCAGACGAGGTCTGAAGGTGCAACCCAAGAACTGAGTTTCCGTCCCGTCTCCGTGAGAGGCAATTAGCTTACTGCCACTCAGTCGATAAGGTTGATCCAGGCATGCTGGGGAAGCAATTGCAGACAGGGCGTTTACCCTTTCTGCCATTGTCCCATTATCGATGCGGCTACGTTTCATGTAAGCTGACAGCCCGTCTGCCTGGCTGCCTGGGCTGGGTGTTTGTTTCTTAGAGAGCTGGAACGCGTGCCCCAGCCACCGTATCCGTATCCGCTATCGAGCCTTGGAGGCAGCATACGAGCGCTAGAAAGGCATTGAGACGGTACACAATACTCGTGACAGGATGATTGCGACGGCGACGGTGTTTGCCGGGCAAAGTACCAAGTACCGAGTACCGAGCACTAGTAGGTAGGAGCAGCAGCTCTGATCTGTACTATGTACCTAGGTATGTAAATGTCGCCACTTCGGTCGAGGTTCCGGCCAGGGGCAGTGACGGGAGAGGGTCAAGAGGGTCGCGAAGGAGGAAAGAGGAGGGGTCCAAACCGCTCTTTCCATGATTCAACAGCGGTGGAGCACGCAAGTAGTCTATGTACCAAGAAAGTAATCTGTAGAGACATGCCTTACCTTAGTTGCTTAGCACTGCGCGGAGCAGCCTCGTTTTTGGCGTCGCACAGAGGAAGGAGCGGAGGCCTGGATCCTTGCCGATCCTGAGTGACTTCCGGGCAGGGAGGGCAGTGGGGGCCAGGCTGGGGGCACGGGGGGGAAACCAGGCAAGAACGAGGCACCATACCCGCAGTGCCGTACTCCCGACTAGGTACGGAAGGTACACACATACAATTGGAGTAAGTACAGCAACCGCCCTTGCGGGCAAGCTGGCAAGCTGGCAAAGGCGCCAGCGGCAGAGTTGGTTGTCGATGCATGTTCGCTGTTCGTCATTATCGGCATCGGGGGAAGTCATCAGAAGCGAATGCCCACGCAGCCACGGCAGCCACGCACTACCATGGGACAGTGCCTACCTTGGACACCGCCAACAAGAAGAGTGTGGCCCAACTGTGGTGGTGTCGGGTGAGGTGAGTGAGGTGAGTGAGTGAGTGAGTGAGTGAGTGAGTGACGGTGACACCGTGAGTCCGTCTTGTCGTCCAGAACCCGCAAGACCTCGCACCTCCACCTCGTTCTTCCAAGGCCTATGGAGTAACTAGGTACTGTACAGTACAGCAAGTACATAGGTGTGTTTCGGGGGTTAGTGTGACAAGGGCAGTTCTAGCGCTGTCATGTACCGCGCTAGAGGCTGTACCTGCACCCTGGGTTTCCCGCTCCTCAGCCCTCAGCCTCTTTCCCTCTGCGTGAGTGGTGAGAGGTGAGAGGTGAGTGGTGACTGCCTCTCGTGCCTCTCCACGAGAGAGGGCTGCGCGGCCAGTGCATAGTGCATGTACTCCGCCAATCACCGACAGGGATTCCCCCAGCCGCCAGACATCCTCTCCATACATAGTACAGTAGTAGGTACCCATCAGCCACCCAAGTGTCTTACATAGAAGATACCTATCCCAAGCATCCCAGCACTTCCAGTCCGTCTCACGGAGAGTCCCAGCACCTCTTCATCCTCTTCCTCCACCTTCTCCCCAACCTCCACCGTTGCCCTGGCCAGCTCTCGCCAGCCCACGACATGCCGCCAGCGGCGTCGTAACACTTCAGTCCAGTCCAGTCCAATTCCCTCGTTGTTCCGTTATGAGCATGCTCGTATAGCTGGCCTATCCTTCTTCCCGCCGCAACCGTCACCTACAAGTACAAGGCTTTCCTTTCCGCCTCTCCCGTCAATCCAACACATCCGATACTCGCCCTCTCCGCAACTCTCTCCGACTCTCTGCGACCCTCCGCCGCTCGCTAGCGTTGTCGCGCCAGTCGCAGCAGCACAACGCCCTTCTTGCTGAGCCATGTATTGGGCACGCCGTTTCTCCATCTTTCTCGTCTTTGTCTTGCTTCTCTCCTTCGTTACCTGGGCCGTCCCTCGCTTTCTCGACCCGACCAAGAGAGGCCCTGAGAAGCAGGCCCGCGACCGCCAATGGGTCAATAGCAGCCCCTACTTTTGGGACCGTCAAGCCTGTCGTTGGATTAGCCTCTGCGGTTTACACCATCTCAAGAAGGACCCTGCCGCTCGCCCCGGCCAAGACGACGATAGCAATGACAACGAACCCTGGGGAGAACTGAGGCGAAGGGCCAGCAATTGGGAGCCTAAAGACCCGCCGCGCAAAGATCACAAGCGAAACATTCACCAGCGTCGCAGGATTCTCAAGGAAGTGCCCGACTACGTCACCAAGCATGCGCCCTTGGTACACTTGTATTCCGGCGAGGAGTTCTGGCCCTCGGACATCAAAGAACATGTCGAGCACATGACCGTCTTCGTCGACGACGAGCCGCTCAACTCGACTGAGAAATGGACCCTCGACAACCTACATCAATTGAACAAGATCTCGGGAAAGATCGCCCTCCACAGCAACGATGATGTCGAAGATCGCCCCGGTTGGCTACATAGCTACCACAACGCCCCGAGTCCTTTCCCAAAGGATAAAGATGACCAGCCTACTGCTGCTCATCATGACAAGGGACCGAACGATCCTGTTCTAAGGGAACCTACCACTTGGTACGATGTGGACAAGTCTCACCCGCTCCACCGCATCTCAGCTCCCAAGGAACACAGATTCCAGAAGCGCGGACGTCCCGACCCTCGGCGCATTGTATCTCGTGGCCACAAGCCCGATGCAAACGGCCGTTCCAGCGCCCCGGCTGTACTCGTCGTCGTCGACAAGGGTTCTGGCATCGTCGACGCATTTTGGTTCTTCTTCTACTCGTACAATTTAGGTCAGACCGTTTTGGGTATCCGCTTCGGTAACCACGTCGGCGATTGGGAGCATTGCATGATGCGCTTCGAAAACGGCGTTCCGAGAGGTGTCTTCTTCTCTGAACACGAGGGCGGCCAGGCATACGCCTATGAGGCTGTCGAAAAGCGAGGAGATCGTCCTGTACTTTACTCGGCTGTCGGCTCACATGCCATGTATCCTCTGCCAGGCCACCACGCCTATGTGCTGCCCTTTCGTATGCTCAAGGACATGACCGACAAGGGTCTACTGTGGGACCCGGCGCTGAACAAGTACGCCTACCACTACGACTACACCCAGGATCACCATGAAGATGCGGATACTCTCTTGCAGCCCACAAGTCTCACTCCTGCTGCCTCAAACCCACAGGCGCCAACCTCTTGGTTTCATTTCCGCGGCCGCTGGGGTGATGAGGTTTACTCTCTTGCCGACCCTCGCCAGTGGCGCTTCTTCGGGCAGTATCATTATGTTACAGGCCCAGATGGACCCAAGTTCAAGAGCCTCGAACGAGGAAAGCTATGCCAAACCAGCAAGTGCCGAATCATGTACGAGATTGACCCCAAGGGAACCTGGTACTAGAGCGTGGCCGCTTGGCTTGGTCTAGAGATTCACCACTATACCTACACACGTACCTCCTCCTCTTTCCTTGGACTCCTTTTCAAGGAGGAGGGCTCGTTTTTGTTTATATGCCACGTTCCTTTACACATACTACAGACCGATACGAATCGACATATGGGAGCACCAGCCCAACGTGGGGCTGGACTAGGCGTAAGAGCGTCGGAAAACTGGCCGGGCGCTTTTAGACGGGTTGCGAGAAGTATTTGCTTCTCATATTTAGGGTTTATTTTTTTTTTATTCCTGCACTGGGCCTGCATTGCCTTTGGTCTCTGGAGGAGACAAAAGGCTTATGGTTCCTTCTAGAGGCCCATTTGAACGTTGATTTCTTTCGGTTGGCTACGATGGATGTGATTGGCCTTGATACCCGATACAGGTTACGCGTTAGAAAGGGCTTGGATAGCAACACCTTGAATATCAAACTTGGCATGTTTACGACATTGAAATCTTCACCGTCCATGACGCGTTTAGTCGATAACTTTTGTATGCTTGTATATCTAGTGAGAGGAGCGTGAGGAGATGACCGATTCTGTGCTCGATACATTACAAGAACCCGAGGGACCCATAGCCGCGGGCCAAGGATAAAGAAACGAAGCGATTCTGCTGCCAGACGTTTCTCGTTCTCTTGCCTTGACAATGGCGACCCATATTGCCAGTATCACCACTTGCCTGCGCCTTATCTGCACAACGCCTCATCAAAAACCTTCCGCTAACGCCATACATAACGTCCAAATGAGGCAACCCTGTATACAAAGGAGACCATAAACATCAACCATGTTGGAAACAATTGGAGCGTCTTGCATCATCTTGCGAGACTAAAGTGGCAGTAGAGCCAACGTAGGAAAAACATAAGTGCTGTCAAAGGGGCCACCAGTATTCGCCTCTGGAATAGCCCCGCCATGCAGGTCTCAGGAACCCGCTTCAGCGTCTTCGTGGATCTGGAATCCGGCTTTTGGGGCTTCGTGACCAGCCATGGCGGATGTCCATGCGGTAGGCGTGCTTGGGTACTCGGATGGTTGGCTACTGGCAACGCTGCGACGATCGTCATCCAACGGATCAATGTTCTCGCCGTCGGAAAGGTGCTCCTGCTCCTCGATGCCGGGCCACGGCTCATCCTCTGGGAGCTGTCGGTCGTTTGGGTCGCTGGGGCTTTCTGGCTGAGTAGGAGAGTCTAGCTCAACGCTGCCTATGCTTTCCATATCGTCATCGTACATGCCGTCCGAGTCACTTTCGTAAATCTCGATATCATTGGCAGCATCTTCGGATACCTGGTGGCGTATCACGCTACCTTCTCGAACCGGGCGAACTTCCTGCAATGGCGCATTGCTGAACGGAGTGGCGTAGGCAAAAGGCGTTGTTCCGCGAGCCGGCGGACGGTCACTAAACCCAGGGGGCATAGGGCTTGGGGAACCTGTCCAGCGTGGCGTGAACCGGTGGTGACTGGGTGATCTCGTGCGCCGCGGCTTCGTGATGGCTGACTGCGCGTGCACGCGTATGGCCGGCGATGATCGTCGACTCTGTTCGGACGAAGCAATGCGGCGACGGCTGGCTGCTGGCGAGACCTGAGCAGGCGCGTGCACAGGTACAGAATTGGTCCTGATGCGAGGTGGTCGGCTCCCTCTCCCACTCATGAGATATGGAGATTGACCCCTGGAAAGCATGGGGCTCGACGATCGCCATTGCACGGCAGGATAGAAGTATTGCGACGGCGACATTGAGGTTTTCTGCCGGTCTCTGAACATGGCCGACGTATGCATGCTGTGTGGTTGATCCAGCTGTTCAGCCCACCCCCAGCAGTCATCCTTTGGGCCACCTGCAACTACTGCCTCATCTTCGTTGTCGAGGTGGTTCATCTCCTTGAGGCGTTGCCACGTCCAGCCCGTCTCGTAAGCTTGGAAATCTTGTAGATAGGCATCGGGATGAGTGACAAAGAGTCTCGGCTCAGACGATCTCATCATGATGGAGTTTAGGAAATGCACATTCCACAAGGCAGGTGTCAACATCTCGGCTCGGCTGAGGAGGCGAAGCCGCGAGTCCTTGTGCACCTTACGCAGAGGGACCCAGGCCGACTGGAGGCCGAAGAAGGTCGATGCGAGTTGGTCAGCATCCTCTGTCCTTGAAGCCATGTGCATTTCTCGAAACACATTCCCAAAGGCCAGGTCCATGGCCACGGCTACGCTTCTAGCGTCAGGACCCTTTACGGAAATGGTCTTGACGAGACCCCGGCTTCGAAGGCGCCTGTCAATGACACCTTTGTCGCCGCAGGCCCTGGGTAACAGCCAATCCGACTTCCGGTCGCCAATGGCCCAGTCAGTATGGAGAGGTGACTGTGAACGTAGTGTTGCCGCAGCTTCTGGTGCAAGGACCTGCGTCCAGTCGTCGTTGCTTGCGTGTGACTCGACCTTGAACTGCCCTGGTTCCTGCCATACCCGTTTCAAGGGAAAGGGGAGAAAGACAACCTCGACCTCCCAAGGATGGCTTGGGGAAGGATTGCGTGACTGCAGCTGGGCAACCTGAGCTTGCAGGCTCTGGACCTGGCTATAGAGTTCCTGGGAGTGGCTCGGCCGGCTCGTAGTGATTGTCGAGACCGACACAACACTGGCATTGTCGGCCTGGTCATTGCGGCGTGAGATGACGCTGGCATTGTCGCCAACAAGCTTCTCGACCTCCTCCACCCTACTTTCGAGCTCAGTCATACGGACATCTGCGTGGTCGTGTTTGTCGTGGCATTCCTCATGGCCGGGGGCGGTGAAGGAGACAGTCTCCAGTCTATCTAAACGCTGGTCATGCGCACTGACGGTCTCGGACAGGTTTTTGAATGCTCTGCGGGAGACCGAGCCCGAGGCCTGGGAACGTGGCTCAGTCTGGGTGAAGGAATCGCCGTTGGGGGCACCAGGGTGGGGGAGGTCCTGGTGGTCCTGGTGGTCCTGGGAGACAAGGACAAAAGTGTCTGCCATGGTGGCCGATGGCTTGGGGCTTTGCTGGGGTTCCTCCTGGATTTGTGACCGGAGCCTGGTGCCAGGTATGCCGCTTAGTGTCTGGAGACCTTTGCCAGCAAAGGGCCGTAAGTACTTGGCCTGCGCAGACGAGGTAGTGGATGCGGTCTGGGACGGCATGAGGCACTGGGAGGGAATCGGAGGCAATGGGGAGTTGGTTCCAATATGGCAGGGCTGTGACTGGATCATACCGCCCCAACTCAACGTATCAGGAAGCGATGCACCGCCGGGCTGCGGGCTCGCAGGAACCCTGGGGGTTCTCATTCCGCCATCTCCGGGGGAGTCCTGAATAAAGGACAAGGCTCCGGCTCTACTGAAGCTAGGAAAATCCATTCCAGGTACGGCGGGCGGTATCTTCATCGACAGGTCCATGACGGGGCTCAAGGGTTCTCGGCCGGACCTGGGCCTTTCATTCTCCTGGTCAAGGCCAAGTGCGGGCAGGGCAACATCGGGCAGTGGGACATCTCGCTCGCCTTGCTCGTGGTAGCAGGCGTGGTGGTTGCACATGCACCAATGGGTCTGGTCGGGAGCCAGGGAGCCCACGGCAGAGCGACTCCAGAAGCGGCGACATCCACAGCGGGCGGCGTTGGCGCCCGGGCTCAAGTCGACATAGTTGCAGGAACCTCCGGGCAGATAGGAGCCATTGTTCTTGGTGGGAGATGTGTCAGTGTAGATGCTGAAGGGATTGGGACCAAAGGTGGACGGATCGAAGGGAGTCGTAGCCATTGGGGAACGCGGGCGCGCCCATGTCGCGTGGAAGAGATGGAGGACTCGACAGGCAGACTAGAGGTGCCTCGGATGGATTATTGGAGCAAGCGGACGTTGTTACGGAGGCCCGAGCAGGCCCCCAGCTGCGTCGCGGAAGAGGACAAGGCTGGCTGGATTAGTTGTTCATTGCCGTGTGCTGGAGGGAGAAGAAATGTTAGCCATGCGGTCGCGGTGTAGAAAGGCGTCCGCGTAAAGAGGCGGCCAGCGATGGGCGGACGGACCTGAAGGGCAACGCCTGGCAACGCGAAGAGGGAGACGGAGGGGGACTTTGGCGATATTTATATGCGCCGCAGCAAGGCGAGACGAGGCGAAGCAAGGCAAGGCGGCTGCGACGGTGACGGCAACCTGAGGTTGGATATGCAGTCAGTTGCGCAAGACGCCTGCAGGCCTTGGAGCTGGAAGTGGAGGTCGGGGAGGGATGGGCGTGCAAGGCGTGATGGGATAGGATAGGATAGGATGGGATGGGGTGGGATGGGATAGGTTATGGGTAGAATGGATTGAGATGGGATGCGATGGGGTGGAGAAGATGGGGCCCGCGAGGGGTGTGTTAGCTGACCCCTCGACGCGCCCGAAGCTGAGACGCGCCATACAGTAGTCCACCCAAGGTACTGTAAGTTGGTTCTTCGCGGTGGGCAGTACAGTACACTGAGCACCTGGGCTGATGGATGGATGGATGGATGGATGGATGGATGGATGGATGGATGGATTGATGCCTGGGATCAGCAGTCAGGGCAGTGGAAACGAGGTCGATGGGCAGTTGGGATGCTGGTGAAGCTGGTGGAGATGGTGGAGGATGAGATCTGCTGTATTACAATATAGAATACAATGTATGTAGTACTGCAGTACTGCAGAGTAGTCCAAGTCACGATATACTCCGTTCAGAGAGTATGGAGGCTGAGATACAGATTGCTGTAGATGATGTTGGTGCACGGCCGTTCACAAGGGTAAATCCATTTGTTCACTCACCCATTTGCTTGCTTGCTTGGTGGTAAGGTACTGACCCAGCCGAGGACGCTCAATTGGAGCTACTGGCAGAGAGCTACAGGGCATCCCAGGCCTTGAAGCAGCGCTGATTCACCCATCGCGCCAACCCGACCCCCATGGCGTATCCTGCTACTCATGCTGCTGCTCATGCTGCTGCTGCAAAGTCCCTCGATGAGCTGCATCTCCATCTTCAACATACAATACAACACAATACAACACAATCCAATCCAATCCAATATCGGTGCTGTACACGGGGTGTCCTCTCCAGGAGATACAGTACTTGGACCCCGGGAGCTTAGGTGGCGGGCCGTCCAGTCCAAGGATCACTCGCGCGCTTTGACTCTATGGGCGTGTGCATACAAAGCACAGATTAACTTACACATACATACACAATCCCTACAGGGACGAGTCACATCCATTCCCTGCGTTTTGAGGAATCGAGCAGTTCCTCAGTCTCCAACTCGGCCTCTTTGGCGTCTCGTCCCAGTCCCGGCCATCACAGCTCTTCCGCTTCGCCAACTGGGCGAGGTGAGGTGAGGTGAGGTGAGGTGAGGCGAGGCAAAGGAGCTCACTCACACAAGGACCCACCCCCCTCCCTCCAGTCGGTGCCCGCACAAGGCGCTCTGATCGATTGGCTCCAAACACTTACAACAGCCGCCAGTCTAGGCAATATTATCGTCTAATCTTCCCTTGAGAGGAAAATAAACAAGAAAAAACAGGGTCTTCGTGAATGGAAACCATTCATCTTGTCCGCCTCAAGCAACTGCGGGCTTCAAGCTCTTCCCTTGCGCTTCTGAACTTGCAAAAGGTGGAGAACCCCTTCTCACCAACACCTCTTACCCACCGAAGGTATCTACATACCTCTCTATCTAGGTAGGTAGGTAGGTAGGTAGGCAGGTAGGTAGGTAGGCAGATAGGTAGGTAGGCAGATAGGTAGGTAGGTAGGTGGGTGTCGGGCCACTACCAGATACTGTGGACATCGCCTGTAGAGCGGTAGAAAATAGGTGTACATCAAACGATCGTCCCTGTTGTCAGTCTTGCGATGCTCTCTGCACACCATGGGCTCACAAGTGCAGGTGTTTTGCTCCAACCCGCAACGTATAAGCCTCGACTCACCACACAGTAGCAACAGCCACCCCTCGGTCCACTGACTCTATTGGAACGCCTCAATGAGTGTTGAACACGAGTAAATGTCTAGAGGTAGATACCAAGTTGACATAGAGTAAAGCCAAAGCTCCAGAAAATCTTACGTGTATCCCGTTCCCAGCCCGCTCCCAACGCCAACACCGCCTTACATGTTCTGCAATCCTAGCAATAAATTCCAACGTAAAGGAAGAACTCCAAGTAGAAGAAAACCGATCGGCCCTTTCTACTTACCTTTCTGTGTGTGTCAAGTGTTTGACGTGAAATGCTTGTCCATCTTATATGCACACCGTAACAGCCGCGCCCCTCCCCTGTCAGTTGTCTCTCAAACCTCGCCCCAACTGCCCATTGGCCCGGTGGAGGCAATCACAGATCCCGAACCCAACGAGGCCCCAATATCCCAATAGTGCCTTGATGAGCTGCTGCTCTTCCGTGCTGACCGCCTCGTACTTTGGCTCGCGCAGCTACTCGCATGCCGGATGGCCGATGGGCTGCTAGGGACTGTCGCCTTAAATGTCCGACGCTCTGCTGGGCGTGCCCGGGCAACCAACGGATGGTGTTGCCTCACCCTGGCCGCCTTAACCGCCGCGTCCTGCGTGCTGGACGTGGCCAGATGAGAGGTACCTGACGGAGCCGAGCTGCCGCCGCGAGGCATGAATCGAGAGCGGAGGTATCTAAACACGAGCTTGACATCCAGATCCTTCTCCCACTCTTCCTGCGTAAAGGTACTGCTCATTGATACGCCCTGCCCTGCTGTCTGCGTTGCCTCGGAGGATGACTCCTTCACACGATTCGGAATGTCAACCGGCTGAGATACTGTGGCTATTGTTGGCCGAAACTCGGGAAACTGTGTCTGTTGCGGATCTTCAAACGCAACGCCACCAGAAGTTCGCGACGGGTTTGATTCGGGGATGACTGGTAGGCCCGCATATGGTATAGGCATTTGCTGTACCTGTTTGTACGTGGAAAATGCCCCGGGGTGATATGAAAGTTGATTGACCAGTAGGCCAAGCTCTCTTGATACCCTCTCGAGCATATTATGCTGCCAAGAGTCACTTGTAGAGGGTGGGGCCTGCATTTCAAGCTGCGAAGCTTTTGGTGTAGTTGATAAGTCCTCGTCATCTTCCGGGATAGCCTCGCCGAGTAGTATGGATAGCATGCGATCATCGATCCCCATAATGTCGCGAATGACCTTGCGAGTGATGCGTGCGATGAAGGATTCTGACTCCTCGGGGGTTTGCACCGCGTCTTCATCGTGCCAAGTCATGTTATCAGACTCTGCGTCCATCAACTTGGTGTGGGGGGCTGTGGCGATATTTGATAAAGAGGAGCGTCGATGCGCAGACGTCTGTGAAGGCCTTCTCCGCCTCGTCTCACGCTGGATTTCGCTCAAAAGCACCCTGCTGTGCTCCAGCCGCCAGGCCTCAATCCTTTGCCGCTTCTCCTCCTCCCTTAGTTTCTCATCCTCATGGTCAAGCTCGAGCTGTGCCAGACTGAGACTCTCCCTATGACGATGTATCCGCCTAGGGTTGAAGCGTTCGAATTGATAAATCTGTTCCTGGGCCTCGGAACCCAGTGTTGGCCGATCGAACCGAAAGGAGCCCAGGCCATCATGGCCAGGAAAGACCGGGCCTTCTTGCTGGCTTTCGTTATGCGTCTGAGCGTATATTCCAGGAAGGGATCGAAATTCGGGCAGGTGACTGTCCAAGCTATCGAGTTCCGCATCGTCTTCGACGGATACGTCTTCAGCAAGCTCAACATGCTGGGCACCGATGTCGGCGTTTGATCTAGGAGCAGTATTGAGGCTGCCTAGATCGCTGGCTCGAGACCGCCCGGGTGTATTTACGGAGCGATCGGTTTCTGTGAGATAGGAAGTTGCAGTGGTGGCGTCGGTTGGGGCAAAGAGGACCCATGTTTGCGATTCGTCTTGCTGGCGATCACTGATGATTGGAGCCTCTGGCCTTGGAGACTCATGGTCCTCGACGGTAGGACGGACGCGGTGGACGGAATGACGGGTAGGTTGATGAAAGGCCATGACGGACGCTCACAGCTGTGCTGCTGCGTTGGGGGGCAGATGGATGGCAATCTGATAAGAGAAGCGGTGTCTGGTGGGCCTCTTGCGTCTGGGGCTTGCAGTGCAGGTGCAGAGATGCGGGCAACGACTATGGATGTAGAGCAACTGCGGCGGCCCAAAACACAAGCTGCTATCGTCAATAGATGGAGTGCAAACCGAGGATGAGAAGCAAAGACAACTGCGGGCGACCATGTAGGATCTGGAGGGAATAAGAGGACTCGAGAAGGATAACAACGCGAGCCTGACTCTGTGCAGCGAGACAACGACGCAGGGGCGTCATCCACTCACTGTCGGGAGACGATCGGCGGGCGGGTGGGGGGCTCGCGTGTCTCTGTCTCCTGCCTCCCGTTGGGCCACTGCATCCCAAGGTGGGCCCGAAACACTGCCTTAGCAGCCCTAGCAGTGTCTGGGGCGGGCGCTTTAGGGGATCTCCAAGTACGGATGCAGTACTATCCCCTCTGATGCTGCTGTGCCAATACCTCGAGCTACATCAGATACGTTGGGTAGCTCGCCAGGTTCTGGCCTAAGAGGGCTCATCTGTCCGTGTCGATAACGTGCTCGCTCAAGCCTTCAGGGTCCCATTGACGTGAGAGGACTGATGGGAGCGATGCCAAAAGGGGGCCCATCTCTGGCCGACACTTGCCATCCCATCGCTACCTAGGTACCTACCTACCTTAGGTACCGTACCATACCATGGAAGTGGCCCGCTGAGTCTGGAGGCAACCAACGGCTAGACAACTCAGAGACGACAGCTCACCTACCCCAGTCTGTCATCCATATCAAAGAAAGCGCCCGTCGAGATGCAGTAGCTACAAAGGTACCTTGCCGTATCCGTGCGAGCCGTAGCCGTACTGGACAGTGAGCCCTTTATGCCATCCAACCATCATGTTCCTTGGGCCTTGGCCCTTGGCCCTGATGCTTTCAGCGGGCTTCATCTCACTCAGCGCTTGGCCCCCCAACGAACTGGACCGACTGCCAATCTAGACTTTCCTAGCCTTCACGTCAGATAGGTCCGACGGGTAGCAGTTATGCACAAGGTGCGGTGCTCTAGGCATGCAGGCATGGCAACATGGTAAGCTCCATCCATGGCACCACCTCGAGGCACAGGAACGGAGTGCGTGGTACGTACCTGTCGTTGTCCATGGCGTCACTAAACAGCCCTGTGAAGTCATGCGCTTAATGCGTAGGACCAACCAACTGCAGCTGCAGCATAATGGTTGAGAGAGGCAACTGTGTGCCCCTTTGACCAGTCACGGATCGTCCGTGGGCAGTGGTGCCATCCTCCCATCTTCCCGCCGTACCAAAGGTAGGTTAGCCGTTTAGTGGTGACTCTGCAGTCACGGAATGAACAGCGGAAAGAGCCGTCAAGTAAATGGTTGTAGTTTGGAGCATTGTGCACCTCTGTACGTCACATATCATAACACATGGGTAGACATTCATTCCGAATTTAGGACGATTTGAATTTGCCAACTCGATACCCTTCTTCAACTAGAAAGGTTCCTTATTTGACATGCCATTTTGACGCCAGCCTAATACCCAGATGCGAATTCAACCACCATTTAAGCCTCGGACTGGAAAGCCTCGGGGAAGCGGCGGATGTTCTGCTTGAGGGGACCGTGGTTGGACAGGAACTGAACGTAGGCACCGTCGACCAGGATGCGGCCAGCAGCCTTCTTCTCCAGGTACTCCTCGCGGCGGAGAGGGGTGAAGCCCCAGTTCTTGGAGATGATGATCTTTTGGCGGCCAGGGAACTTGTACTGGGATCGTCGGAGAGCCTCCAGGGCGATGGCGCGGTCTGATGAGGGCATTAGTAAGTATGCCCTTCAAGTGGCAAATCGCCGTCATTGGGGCTGTAACATACTGGCATCACGGGTGCGGACAGAGATAAGAATCTGGCCAATGTTGACACGGGCGACAGTGCCGTTGGGCTTACCCCAGGCACCACGCATACCGGTCTGCAGTCTATCGGCACCAGCGCAAGACAACATCTTGTTGATACGGACGACGTGGAAGGGGTGAGCACGGACACGGAGGTGGAAACCCTCCTTACCCGTGTTCTTGACCAGGTACTTGTTGGCGCAAATACGGGCGGCCTCAAGAGCCTCCGAGCTCAGCTGCTCGTACTCGTTGGAGACGAGGTGGATGCAGAGAGGGAAGTCATCGACGTTGGCACGCTTGCGACCGAGATCGAAGATGCGAATCTTGGGGTCGGGGACACCACGGTTGAAGCGCGACTTGGGGTACGGCTGAGAAGAGGCTAAGTCAGTAAGAGCTCCATGACGATGTCGATGCCAAAGAGCAGCCGGCAGAGATCCCCTCCAAATGATCCTTGAACGAGATCGCGACCTCCCATCGTTCAAACTCCCTCAAACCAGCTGCCCGGCTTCGAAATAATCATCAGAAGAACAAACGCACCTTGTTCTTGCAGTAGCGGTAGCAACGAGCGGGACGACGCGCCATCTTGTCGGATTTCTGGTTATCTGACCGTAGGTGGTGTTGTGTTTGGTTGAAGATGAGTCCGACGAGAAAGATCCCAACTTGCCTCTTTCTGAAGTGCCACCCACTTTGATTTCAAAGCAAATATCGGACTTCGGCGTGGTGCCTACGCCTAAATGTCGGCTCTTTAGGGCTTGCGGGCGTCAGGACATCGTGCTGTCATTGGCTGGGTCGCCCACAGCCCTGCCCCGCCAGAGTGCCCACTTGTGCAGGAGCCAAAACTTCTGAACCCACGAGATCTTGGGGAGAATCTTGAACACCAGCACTCCATCACCAACCGACAACTAACCACGTCAACGAGCGCCAATCCGTCAAAATGGCCCCTGTCAAGAAGAGCAAGAAGGATGCCAACAGCATCAACTCCAAGCTGGCGCTTGTGATGAAGTCTGGCAAGGGTACGCATGCCCAATCATCCATGAAAACAATTTGACATCTTACTGACTTTTCTTCCCCTTCCAGTCACTCTTGGTTACAAGTCGACCCTCAAGAGCCTGCGCTCCGGCAAGGCCAAGCTGATCATCATCGCTGGCAACACTCCCCCTCTCCGCAAGAGTGAGCTTGAGTACTACAGCATGCTGTCCAAGGCTCCCATCCACCACTTCTCCGGCAACAACGTAAGTAATTGACACTTTGTACCTGTGACTGCCATCCTCCAGCCGAATCTGTAGGATGGTTCTTGCTTCTCACGAGGGCACTGGCGAGTGCATAGTGCTCCTCCTGTCCAAGACCAAGTTCTTGCGACATACCCAGAGAAGAAGTCGACACGACTTTGGAGGGTCATAAGCTTACGTATTTGCTCCTATAGATCGAGCTTGGCACTGCCTGCGGAAAGCTCTTCCGATGCTCCACCATGGCCATCCTTGACGCTGGTGACTCCGACATCCTCAGCGACCAGCAGGCTTAAATGCCCTGTCAGGAGTGCATTTCATGGCGTTCAGGGTAAAACGGGTCTTGGGCATTTTAAGAATATACCAGTCAATGTGACGAAAAGCAACGATTTGAGAGAGGACATGTCCACAATAGTGAGCTAGTGCTCCCCTCGACCTCATGTGTCGTGGGCTTCCGGAATGGCGTGGTATCGAACCAAAGATACCAGTCTGCTCAATGAAACAATAAAGCTCATGACCATTGTTCCCTGCCAAATGAATTCATCTGCCTCCGTGTTACATTCGCTTCCCGCGCAGTTGTCTATTCCTATATCACGTGCGTACTCCTACCAAAGTCATACGAAACTTGGTATATTTACTCTAAATTCCCACGCGCACCCACCGGCGTACTCCGCTACCGTCTTAGAAACCATACCTATCCAGAGGCCAAACGAACTTGAGTCGAATCCGTCCATGCCACGCATCATGCTTGTTGTTTTAATGCAAATGCCAGTTCTAAAAGCGCTTACACTCATCTGGACCAAAATTATGGGCTTACAATGGTCACGCCGGGTTGCATTGATCAGGATATGGTCATGACTCGAGGGGACTTGTTGAACCCAGTCCCCAAAATGAACAGAGGGGTCACCGCTAGGTTTACTCCATAATTTAGCAATCAGCGCCGGGGTGCTCTAGCTTTGGGCGGTTTCACCAACGAGCTGTTGACACGCACTCTGAGCGATGCAAGTACCTAGATAGATAAGTATGCTGTACAGAGGTGTAACCACGTATTTTCTGCCAGTCAGGCGAGGCAGGACATAAGAAGCTCATGGCCAAGCCAGCAATGTTAGCAGCGACACGTTTTTTATATTCTAATACTGGCATCGGTGCAAAGTCACTGCTCTCGCCGAGGTTCCCTTAAGTAAGCGACTGTACTGCGAGCGGAGGACACTGTGTGCCCGCCAACGACGCCACAAACAACACACACTCACACAGTGAGGTGAGGCGCAAGTGGGCTCCCCTCCTCCTATTCGACCCTGGGGCTCTGAAGGAGCATCGGCGACATCCTAAACAGAACCGCTTTATCAACTGTACAAGCCCTTGCCTTTAGCATCCTTACCGTCTGGTTACGGAGACTGTCTTCCTCAACCACCAAAGGGAGAATTCATTCTTCCATCAAGACGCTACAACCACGCCACCACACCTCCATCACAACGCCATGTCTACCATAGCCAAGAAGCCTCCCGCAACTGTTGGGCGGGTGTCAAGCACCGACTCGGGTTCCTCGAGCCCGACCTCTCCTCACTCCCGCACGCCTTCACGATCATCGACGCCCGCCGCCGGGCACGCGCGCACGAGATCAGTCCGAGGAGGCACACCCGTCTCAGCTCGTGCCGCCGTAGCGCGCAGAGATACAGGACTGAGCAACGCCGAGTCGGAAGCCCGAGCCGAGGCCGCATCTGCGCTGGAGGACCTCCAGCAGCGTCTCGAGAGGGAGGAGAAGCAGTCACAGCAGTACAAGCGTCAGCTCGAGGTGCTGCAGACCAAGTTTGACGATGCGGTCAAGGACTCGGCCAAGCTAGAGGAGAAAGCTCACGAGTCCGAGGAACAAATAGAAGTGCTGAAGAACGAGAAGCGGGAGATGACTCGCCAGATGCGAGAGATGGAGTCTATCTACGAGTCCGAGCGTAGCTCTATACTCAAGGAAAAGGAAGAGATGTCGAACCGGGAAGAAGAGATGCAGGCCGTGATCCAGCGCCTCAAGGACAGCCTGGCTCAGCGAAGCAGCGCCGAGGACGAGAACCGACCGTCACGACAAGGTACGATCTTTTTGTTGATCCAAAGGACATTTGCTCTAGTTTACTAACATGGATACCAACAGCCAACTCATCGCCATCCCTTGACGGAAGCAGTTTCGCTCCTCCCTCCTCGGTCCAGCGCAGCGACTCTCGCAACAACTCGAAGCTCATTCTTCAAAAGGACAAGTTGATCGAGTCACTTCGTCTCGAGCTTGCTGAAGCACAAATCAAACTGGTTGAATCGGAGAATCAAGGTGGCGGCAGGCTACACGAAGTAGAGAGGTTGTTGATGGAAGCTCGCATGGCCAATGCTCGGCTGATGGAGGACAACGAGAGCTACCAACTCCTCCTCCAGGAGAAGACCCTCAAGGGTGATTTCGGTCAGAGCGACTTCAGCTACATGGGAACAAACTCCAACCAGGATGCGTTGAACGCGCTGGAAGGCACGACTGCAACCCACAGCCTCGCCGACGAACTGTCTTCAGCCACCGAGGTCGAGCACGACGGCGATCGTCACCTGGAGGCCGAGGTCAAGTCGCTCAGAGAACAGAACAAGGCGCTCACGTTGTACATTAACAAGATCATTGAGCGCCTGCTTCAGCACCAAGACTTCGAGTCGATTCTAGACCAGTCCGGAGACATTAAACCTCTACCCGACACCAACAAAGACTTGCCCCCGCCACCGGGCGAGAGGCCGAATACCGCAACACTTTTGCAGCGAGCAAAGTCGGTTGCCGCTGGCTCGTCGAAGCCAAGGCAGAGACCGGCTTCAGTCATGCAGGCGTCGACCACGTCTGACCACACTGACCCTGACAAGGCACCCAGCATCCCCATTGGCAACCTGAACAAATCGGGCGCCCGGCGCGTTCGACCGCAGAGCGATCAGTTCCCAGGCGCCGCGAGCCTTGTGAGCCAGATGTACCGAGGCCCCGAGGGCCCTGCATCGCCCACGCTGGGAGGTCCAGGAACCCCACGACACTCGCAGACATTCTTCGCACCACCAAACATGTCAGGTAACCCCAATGCCGCAGCTCGGGTTCCTAGCGGCAACCAAGTCCCCACATCAGGCAACTTCCCAGGCATGAGGAGCGAGACGTCCAGCATAAAAAGCGGCGAATCTGGCGAGATATCGACCCCGCCGTCGCAATCACCGCCTCGCCCCCACAGCGACAAGCAGACAACGTCCTTTACCGGAGGTAAGCCACGGCCGCTGCGCCTGGTGCAGGAGAACCCTGACGCCGTCAAGGACAACAAGCGTGCGAGCTGGTACACGGGATGGAGCTGGGGAAAGAAGGAGGAGCCGCAGCCGCAGCCCAGCAACCCTATCCCCGAATAGAGTCAGCGCGGGGCGAGACGGAATGAGCCGGTATTTGCGGTTTCACTTTCCTCCTCTCTATCGATTGAATGCATGAATGATGTGGGATCTCGGCGCAGCGGCTTGGATATAATTCTCATGAGCATGAGGGATGGCTGGATGCGCGCGTCATGTACGATTTACGTCATCATATATAGCGGAGTTGGGCTGCTGGGTCATTGATGCCTCTATCCAACAAGCATCCTCGTTGCGTTTTGTTTGGAGTCTTCCGGAGTGCACTCTAGGCGTCACTATGCATAGGTCTGCCGTCCCAGGCACAGCGGTTCAGGTGGAGCAACAGTTCCGAGAGTCTTGAACTATTAATAATACCTATCATGAATTTACATACAGTACAAGCCGCACATCTCTCATCTCTGAAACGGCCCTGCCATCCTTCCAAAGAGCGTCAAGCGTGTGCCACAATGCGCAAGACCACTATCCACCTTCCTTGACTTTGGGCTGCCTGGTCCCGCTCCTTATTCGCTGTTGAGCTTCTGATCCGTAGCCTCGGAACGCGATCAACGTTCCATGGCTGTGCCGCTTCTCTACGGCGTTGCGGCGGCTGACGCCCAACCGTTGTTGTGGCGCGAATCGGCATCCAACCCATCACACCGGGGAAAGCGTCAACTCATCTATGTGGGTCACCACTGCTCGCAGGGCCACCAAGCGAGCACGTGTCTACAGGAGTGAACCTCACGTATACGCTGCCTGGGACCGACGTGTTGAGCAGGAGCACGGGCCATAAGCAGCCGAAGGCGGAGGCGAATCTCCTCATCTACGACGGCGGGTATATGTCCTGTCTACAGGTTAGTTGCTAAAGAGGTGGTTGAAGACTGTCAGCTGCGCAGGAACCCGGAGGCCGGCAGGGGATCGGGCATTCTAATGCCAGCCCATCCACACTCGGATGTAGACGTGGGTCATCGGCGGATGATACCAAGAATCACAATACAGCGCAGAGGGCAACCATCCTATTTCACGGCTGATCCTATCCAACGAGGCCATGAGGGCCAACATTCTCCTCTTCGCCCTCTCCATGCTTTCATGTCTGTGGAGCGGCAGCGCTTGGAACGGCTTCATTAGAAAAGGAGAACATGTTGTCGTGTTACATTCGCCTGGACTTGGCATCACGCATCACCAACGCTCGTCTCTCCGGCTGCATTTGTATGTACGGGGTAATTAGGTTAGGTCTTTGGACCGTTTTGCCCTCTGAACGAGGGCCATGGGTTGCAATGATTCGCCATCGGGCCGGGTGTAAGACAGGGTTGTAGGGGGGTATCGTGGCCAGCTGTGAGAGGCTCCGAGCGAGCCTGAAAGGCCTGTCAGACTGTGGGCGTCGGGCATTATCAAGGCTCTGTGGTCCTATATCCACACCTGATTTGCTGTTTACCATCATCAACTGAATCCATCATCAGGTCAGTCGTGGGTTTCGGGACTACAACGGCAGGCTTTGGTGTTGGCACCCAATCCCGTGTAGTTTTTGTACCTAGCCCACAGTGTCTCGAGTTGTCTCGAGTGTTTCGAGGCCATCACTTTCACGGGCCAACTATGCGCCAATTGCGGCAAAAAAAAGAACCAATGCCCTGGTCCTGGATCAGGATCAGCTTTGAAAGACCAGGCAAGCACGGCAAGGTGCTTTGAATGTGGAGACGCATGGTTTGCACGGCTGCTACCATACTACCTCAGGTATGTACATAGGTAGGTAGATGGCAGGGGAGCTGTTGATACTGGAGAATGCTTCGGTTGAGGAGGATAGTTATCCCCAGGTGCTGGAGTATGTACATGACCCTTTACTAGAAGAAGAAGCACGTCTGTAAAGGCGACGGAAGGTTGATGTCTATACTGGTAAGCTCGCTGAGACCGACAACGGTCTATGGCCTCTCCGCCTCTGCGCGGAATGATGGCCCGTAATCCGTACATTATCGTGTAATGCTATCATCATCATCATCATCAACAAGCGCATCGCTCTGTTGCATCTGGACGGTCACTTGACCAAGTGTCACCAGGTATGAGGAGAGACAAATCTTGGTTGACCAAGCAGACAAGGGGGAAAAGACGGTCAAACGCGGCAGTCCCTTGAGTCCTCTTATTTCGGGGAAGAGACCAAGTGAGAGGAACCATGGAGGCGGGCCAGTTGGTGCAGGAGACATGGGTCACTAGAGGGTCATAGTACGTGTGTCCTCGTCTGGATAGGTAGGTGATGAGCTTAAGAGTGTGTCAGATGATGAACGCGAGGCATGGCCTGACGCTGATAGGTGGTCCTTTGGAAGGGAAACCATCGTTATGCCTGACAATAGGCGATGACTAGCAGTTCCTCGCCAGCAGAAGCCGTGCCTTTGGGACTGACTGGGTGACTGCGACGCAGCAGCCCTGGTACTACTGTACTCCGTACCTTACCTAGGTAGGTATGTAAATGATAGTGTACATGTGGGGAAATAGGTAAACACCCACCACTTCATCACCGTCTTGACCTGTTCGAGGGAGACCGATACATACTCAGTTACTCTCTTGCGCTCCTCATACCTTGTCGTACTTCACCCTCGTTAAGCGCGCCGAATGGCACCCGGAGAAACATCCTGCGTTGGATGCGAATCTAGGGCACGGCCATGGCCTGGTCGTTTGTCCAGGCCTAGCCGCTTTTCTCAGCCCCCCAGGGCTCGATGGTCGTTTCGACACACCAAAACGGCCTCAGCCGACCTCAGCGGGTCTTCTGTGAGGGTCCGTAGGGACGGTGAAGACTCCACGTGAATCGAGCACAGCCAGCCGCCGTGCCTAGTGGTGAATTTTGAAATGTGCGGTCAGAGGCCAGCCACATGGTGAGCATGTAGCGGTACGCATGTTTGATTGCCTTCATACCATTACCCTTGGTAGATGGTGTCGTGGAAAAGAACGCCTGTAAGCAAGTGTCTATGGCAGTTGCTCTTTGATGAGCCGTAATCATCTTCCAAGCTTGTCTATCTATGAGGTAGGTATGTATCCTACGTCTTGGTCGAAATGCGGCCTGCGACACGTCCTGGCCGCTCTCTTTCTCTCTCTCACTCCCTCTCTACCTATCCGGCTTACTCGAAGAGATCTCTCACTAGATTAGATCAAGTACCAGAAAGGTAACCAACCCTAAGTGAGGTGGCTAGGGCATCTGGACTCCTCTGCTCCGTAACACCGCCCTCGCTTTCCAACTCCCACAAATCGAATGACCGGCAACCGGCTAGGTTGCAGAGGATTTGCGTGCCTTATGCTGTCTTTCCCCAGAGGCGCCAGGGGTAGACAGTCAGACAGGCACTTCAGACCGGCATTGGGGGCCTAGTTCCGCGGGAGACGGTGCCTTAGTACAGCGAGGCGCTAAGATAGTTACCTGGCAATTAGCTACATAATAGAGGAGCAAGATGGGCAAAACACGCACGGATGGAAACCATGACGTGTGGGCTGTGAGAGAGGAGAGAGAGAGAGGGGGAGGAACCGGACGAATCGTGGAGAAAGAAAGGGCACAAGGACGTGAGCCCTCGTTCCTGAGCACTGGTGATGGTGATTACCTACCTCCCTACCTACCTACATAAGTAGTACAGCACTGGGTAGTTGCGTCGTGCAGATTTAGGCACATGATGGGCTGCATCGGCAAGGTTTCCGGCACTGGGGAATCTCCCTTTCTTACGTATTTATGAGCTCACCCGCACGTCGAGCAGGATATGAGCCGACATGCTGGACATTTGTATGTAGTAACTCGTCCTGGGATACGTTCTCTTAATGTGGGAAAACAAAACCCAGTAATCTGTCTGCACCAGACAATCGGTATTGGTATGCGCCTGCTGATAACTTGGTACCCATAGTACGTACGGCGGTACGAAATTTGCTTTAAGCGTCAGGCGGAGGATGTCACGGATTACGCTCATTGTTACGCATACCTGTAACCATTCTGCTAACAACTATACGTGGTAGGTCTCGTGAGCCTGGCGCAAAGTTGCTGTGCAGTACTCGGCTTCAAGAGGAAATTGTCTGGAAAAAAAAAAGAGGCAGGGCTTATACTCGAGGAAGAATATTCCCTGGTACCTTACGGCAGGCAGGGAGGTACCTTAGGTACCTGCCAAGCGGGTAGCGGGGGAAATGCTCCTGGAACATGGATGAGGTCCTCGGTACCTAGGAATTGGGCAAATGGCATTGCGACGAAGCCTGCGAACTTAGTATCCAGTACGCAGTACTGCGACGTCTAGAAATTCCCTCCATTTGGGCACGAGAGCAATTCCGCTGGTGCCGGGGCTGGGATGGGAAGCGCGGTACTTATGTACATGAAATGTACTGACCGATGCAGGGCCTTTTGGTTGTCACTGTCAGACCAGGTTCATTTCGCCCGCCTCACGCAGCTCCTCTTGTGATTTTGCTGCTCGACAGATTCGGACTGTGAATCCCCGTGCCAAGCCCGGCCAATGTGTCCATCCTCCTTCCCGCTGGGTACCGCTTAGTACATAATGGCAGCAGCTAGAGGTGCTTGACATACGACATACGTACCTCGGTAATTGTGACGAGTTTGCGCAAGAGGCGCCTTGGTCCATTTGCAGTCTACCTACCTGGGTAGGTAGGTAGGTACCTAGGTACCTAGGTAGGTGCTTTGGAGCAAACAACACCGAGTAAAGCCAGAGTGAATAACAAGACCGACACTTAGATGGAGCCCGTACCTAGGTAGGTAGGTAGGTAGGTAGGCAACTACCTAGGTAGGCAGTTAGCTGATGCATGAAGAGTACAGCAATAAGCTGCGGCGCACACCTGACTAGCAGCCTAGCAGCTTGACTGGACAACTGGCACAGCAGAGCAGGCAGATGAAACCATGTACTGTACTTGCAGGTACGAGAGCCCGAACCCGACTGATTGTGTCATGGCCGTGCACTAGCCTCACCGACCAATCGCCGTCGAGTTCCCCGGCCCAACTACTGCCCTTCCAAGCCATCAAGCGAGCGGATATACCTAGGCTGCCAGGTATGTGAGTACTCACCTTGGGTAGGTGCGTAGGAGGTGACCGGTTATGCCCACGCCCACATGCTGGGCCGCTTCCCACTTCCCACTTCCCACCCTCCCCATTGAAGTCCTCCAAAGTACCAAGGTACCGACCATGCTGTAATCTGTAATCCGTACGCCCACGAGCCACAGGCACAGCCAAGACAGCGAAGCCTGCGCAAGTGGGTGTCCACTGTTCACTGCCTACTGCCCACTGGCCACTTCCACTGCCCACTGTTGAATGTCTGTCCAGCGTGTGTGCGTCCTAGCGTCACCAACAACATCCATCATCATCGGCTCTTTTCCTCTTTCTCTCCTCCACAACCTCCCGCCAGTCGCTCCATTTCAGGTTACGGCGCCAGCAGCTTTGCCTTCGAGCCCTCACCTTTGCAACATCGTCCCCCTTTCGTTATTCGATCCATCCGCCTTCACTATCCGGGACTTTACCTACCTAAGCATCCCATCCGGTCCGCCCTGTCTCGTCCACCGTTCCGCCACGACACAGCTTGGTCGAGATCCTATCCAGCCTCAGTCACAGTCGGTTGCGTGTAGCAGTCTCCTCTGCTCATCCGGCGTTCTCCTTCTGGCTACGTCCTGTCTATCCACCGGCCCCTCCGGGCCAATCCCAGCACCTGCGTCAATGACGAACCAACAACGATGATACATCCCGTCGCCTGCATCGCTATTCATCGCGTCTGCTAAGGCTCGTTCCGCTGGCATGCTTGCCGCTGGCTCAACTTCTACCCTTGATCAACCGCCTTAAAACATGGAGAAGTCATCTGTCAACCCCGCTGGCGATACTCCCGGCCGGAGGAACCCTACCGCAAACATGGATACAAAGAACCGTTCAAACTCGACGGAGCCATCCGCACATCCTTCAACTGCTACGACTGCTGGGGGCATGCCCTCGAAAAGGTCATCGGGCAATAGTTCGGTCACTGCCTCGCCCATGGGCTCCCGAGAGCCTTCACCCACCCGCCATCCACGTAGGACCGCCTCTGCCAACAGGCTGACGGGAGCTAGGTCCCGCAAAAACAGCCACCAGGAAATGAGCCCGGTTCGGCAAACGAGGCCCAACTTCTTTGCGTCTGCTAACGCATCGCGCTCTCTGTCCTCTACGACTACCCCGACTCTGCTACCTGCGGCCCAGGAGTCTCACAGCATCCAGGCACCGACGCCCCAGAAGCCCTTCTCCACCCCCGACATCAGAGACAATCCGCGATGGCCCGTGTCACCGCGCTTGCGATCACCTCCTCCACATCTTGCTCGGCCAGGCATTACAATGCGCTTCAGCGATCAGGAAGTGCCTGCCATTAGCGTACAACGGCCAACTCCTTCACCACATCCGGCAGAGACGTTGCCCACTCCGTCAGAAAGTGAGACGGAAGACGCACAATTTCAGTCGGGCATCAGAACGCCGGCATGCGGCGCGTTGGAAACTGTCGAGGAAGTCAGCCTTCCCAACTCACCTAATCCCAAGAGCGAGGCCAGCTTGGCGGAGCGAGTGAAGGAGAGGCTGTCAGGGCCTGAGAATCGTTCCGACAGTGCGCTGGATGAGATCAAAACACTCCGAGCAAGGCCAAGCCTGATGGGCCTAGAGAGCGGCAGCGATGGCGTCAATAGAGCCGACGCCCGAAGACCGACCTCGGTCCCCCCACCTCTCATTTCAAGACAATCTAGCGCCATGTCCTCCAAGCAGATCAAGCCTCACCAGGACGGGTCCAAGCAGAGTATGACCGTCGAGACCGAGACGGTCCCCAGCGTCCCCCAGGTTGCCCTCACTACAGGCCCCAAAGCCGAAGGGGTCAATGGAACTCTAAAAACGAAACCAAGTACCGAGACGATCAAGCCGAAAAAAGACAAGAAGAAGACCACACGCAAACAAACGGCGGTCGGTGCTGGAAATGGTATGCACCCCCAAGTTCTTTCTTTTCTCTGTGGAACCTGCTTTCGCAAGCCTCCCGGGGAATACAGATGTGTATCTCGGCATAATGTGGGATGTAGCAGCGTAGCCCGGTGCCCAGTAAAAGCCAGTTTCCGTCTTAGTGTCACCTTGCTGACATTATACATAGCTTCTTCAAAGGCAGACATCTTTGAGGCATCCGTTGCCAGCGCAGTCGACGAGGCGAACACATCTGATTCTGAAGAGACGTTCGTCTACGATTCCAACCCGCCAGACACCAACGATCGTGCCGGACGCAGATTTCACTCTCGCACACCCAGCGCTACGTCAATGGTCAGCCAGGCGGACCGCCAGAACCTGCGGTCCATCTACGGCATCGCGGAATCATCCGGTGGCGGCTCGTCCCATGTGCCTAAGAGGAATATGAAGTTTGTCAATACTTTCACAGGCAACGGCCCTGACACCTTACCAACAGGCGACGAGGATGGAAAGGGCACTGGCAGGAGTGCAGGCGGCTCTGCTCGAGGATCTGCTAGACACCACCACCACATTGGACGCTGGGGCCGACAACCTGGCAACAGCCACCCCTCACTATTTGACAATGAATCGCCTTTTCCGAATGCTGCAAGGTCAAAGCTTGCAGGCTCAGGCTCGCGGAACACATCCAATCCTTCAAGCCCTCGAAACCTTCATTCTGCCCGAGGAGGGCTAGCTAATAAGCGCTCTTCGATGCAAATGGCCTCGAGTTATGACATGGACGATACTACAGGTGCTGACGATGAACGAACGCCTCTCATGGGCTCTATTCGATCGAATCGCTCCGGCCGCAGCCGGCGTGGAGCTCAAACTATGCGACAAGTCGAGAATCAGACTTTCACTAGGAGATCGTCGTATCTAAACCGATTTGCGGCGTGCCTTGTCCTTACCATGATGTTCATGCTCGTCATCACGGGTGCAATTGGCTTCATGTTTGCAACCTCGCAACCGATGACGGGCATTGAAATCACAGCCATCAGAAATGTTGTGACTAGCGAGCAGGTTTTAATGTTTGACCTCACAGTCAAGGCACATAATCCCAACATTGTGGTCATTACGATTGATCAGGCTAATTTGGAAATATTCGCAAAGTCAGAGCACACGGGGAAGGGGTGGTGGGACTGGCACTCGAAAACGATACAAACCCGGGATGACCCGGAAAATGACCCGCCGCTCGATGAGCCAGATGAAGACGACAACCTCAAACCAAACGTACTACTTGGCCGCATCATGGAGTTTGACAGCCCTCTTACGTTTGAGGGCTCTCTTTTCCATCAAGGCACATCATCGTCCACGGGCCAGATGCAGCTTGGATATCCAGGAAACGAAACAATTGGTGGATCGAGGCGCTGGGAGCATATTTATCAAAACGAGTTCGACCTAATAGTGAAGGGCGTCATCAAGTACACCCTTCCGTTAAGCGGTCGTATCCGCAGCGCAACCGTGTCTGGCAGAAAGACCGTCAAACCGAACTCAGCCAACGACCCATCTCATCGGCCGAATGGCACGACGCTAGATACCGAATAACTCAAGAGGTTCTGGCCCGATGACTAGCTGTCCTTTTAGCCTTTTCTTTGTTATATTCTTATGCTCTTGTTTTCAGCGCTTATGAATGGTATGGCATCTGAAGGAGCGGTGGCGTCGGATGCAATTTCCTAAACGGTCAAACACAGCGAAGGAACCAGGAGATGGGTAGGTATGGGTGTTGGGCTGTTAACCTGTTGTTTTTTCTTTCTGATTGCAGACGGATCAACACATGTGCTTCCTCCTTGGTGTTTCTTGGGTCTAATACGTCTGTATTAGCTATGGTCTTACTCGCCTGAGTTGTGCAAACATCGAGGTAGGGGCCTTACACTTGAGGACCACTCAAGTTGATGGAGAAGAAGGAGAAAGGGCTTGGATTGAGAGTCTCGTGCTTCTTCTTTTCTCTCTGAACCGTTTCCTGTTTTTCCTTTTCTTCCTTTCCCTTTTCCACTTCAAAATCGATAGATGGCAAGTAGCCATTGCGCGTTGTAATTATAACGGCTTATGACAAACTAAGAAGATACCCTGGCGAAGCCAGACGGAAAGAGGTGGTTCGGTGTATATAGGTGACATGATAATAGGGGATAAGGGGGGATTATGGCGGAACAAAGAGATTGATTACAGCGAGGAACCGCATTTGGATCCAGCTCTGATGCAAGACCAAGTGATTTGATCAAGTGAATGTTTTTGATGGAATTTGTAGCCATCGTTGTGGAAGAAAGGTATCCAGGCAACCTCTGTCCCTACCGAGATGTCATCTACGAAATGCAATAGTCCCCAAACGCCATGCCTTGTTTCGACTCCCATCATCTGCCGGCAGTCTTTCCGGTATGTTCGTAACGCCCCTCTTCTGAATCTTGACTACGAGTTTACGAAAAGTGGATGCCTTCCTCGTTAAACGCAAACAATAGTCTCAGGAAGTCGTTCTCATCACACTTGCCAGAACGCTTGTCTGCCAACTCTGTGACGTCCTCGAGGACCTTGCGAATCTTCTCGCGGACCAGCTCTGCAACCTTTGTCTTTTTGCGCTTGCTTTTCGTCTTGGTGTCGGCCGAGTTTTGCACCTCCTTGAAGAAATCCGGAGCGTCTTCGTCCTCATCCACGTCCATGCCTGCCCACTCCTCACCGTCAGCGCCGGCATCCTCGACCTCCATGTCGTCCTGGCCGTCCTCTACGATGCTGTCGTCGACGGGGACGCCGTTCATGGCGCACCAGGTGCGGTAGTTGCGCTCCACCATGGCGAGCACCTCCTTGGTGCCGAGCCAGCTGGCGCGGAGCGTCTTGTTCTTGCGGACAAAGCAGACGCGCAGCAGGCCATCCCACTCATCCCAGCTGACGTTGGGGCGATCCTTTCCAATCTTGGGCTCGATGCGGACGACGGACGACTCGACCTGGGGAGGAGGGCGGAAGTTGTTCTTGCCGACCTTCATGATGTGGGTGATCTTTGCCCAAAACTGGGCGTTGACGGAAAGGCGGCAGTACAGGGCGTCACCCGGGCGGGCGGTCAATCGGAGGGCGAACTCGCGCTGGAACATGAGAACGGAGGTGCGTGGCGGGTTGGGGAGGGAGAGGAGCTTGAAGACGAGAGGACTGGAGATCTGATGATGCTGTTAGAAACAGAGGAGCGCAGCAGGAGATGTGAGGCACACAAATCACGTACCTGGTAGGGCGTATTGGAGATGCAGACATCAAAGGCAGGGAGCTCCGTCTTGATGACATCTCCTAGCAGCACCTCGAGTTTCCTCTGCTCGGGCGTGCCCTGCACACGCTTGGTGACTTCGGCTGCCATTCGGGGATCGACTTCGACGCAGATGCACTTCTTGGCGCGCTCGAGAATGCGGACCGTCAAGTTTCCGGTACCGGGACCGACTTCGAGGACGGTGTCGGTGGGCTTCAGGTAGGCCTTTTCGACGATGGCATCCGAGACACCAGGGTTTTTGAGAATGTGTTGGCCAAAGTTGGTGTTGAACTTGAAGACGTTGTTCTTGTTCGCCGCGGCACCACCACCGCTTCCTCCTCCGCCTCCCGGGCGTTCATACGGCGTGCTGGGAGCGCCACCGCGCTTTGCGTGCTTCGCCTTGGCCATTTTTTCCAGTTCGACGTGAGATGGTGATGGTGATGGTGATGGTGGTGGTGATTTTGGTGGAGGCGGGGCGGGTAGCATGTGGGAAGCACTTTTTTTTCAGGTACCCTTGGCTGTTGGCTTATCGATAACGCACTTGGGCTGTGCCAAATAGACTTTGCCCGGTGTGACGCCCGTGCCTTATAATGCTTATTGGTCCTGGGAATATTGACCCGCCATCCAAACTATCCAAGTTAGCATTTGCGACCTCTTGTTGCCTTGCTGCTCTACGAACGCGCCATCAACAATACCTGCATCTCGACTCGCGCAGAGCAAACGAACGACTACCAGTTCATCGAGCACTCGTGGTGCAGCGCCACGGGGTCCATTGCAGACATGTCGACCAAACGGGATTTCCTCAGCCAGCCTGCGCCGGAAAACTACGTCGCTGGCCTGGGACGAGGCGCCACTGGCTTTACGACCAGATCCGATCTTGGTCCAGCTAGGGACGGGCCCAGCGAGGACCAAATCAAGGAGGCGCTGGCCAAGCGTGCTGCACAGCTTGGACTCGCGCCCGACGGCAAGAAGGGCAAGGACAAAGAGGAGGAGGATGGGGGAGCCGACGACGAGCGGTACCAGGACCCGGATAACGAAGTTGGCCTTTTTGCAGGCGGCATCTACGACAAGGATGACGAGGAAGCGGACCGGGTATGGGAATGGGTCGACGAGCGGATGGACCGACGCAAGAAGCAGCGCGAAGCCCGTGAGAACGCCGAGCGGGAGGAGTACGAGCGGAACAACCCCAAAATCCAGCAGCAGTTCTCCGACCTGAAGCGCGCGCTTGCGACCGTCTCCGATGACGAATGGGCCAACCTCCCCGAAGTTGGCGATCTGACTGGAAAGAACCGCCGCAGCAAGCAGGCCCTTCGGCAGCGATTCTATGCGGTGCCCGACAGCGTACTCGCCGCGGCGAGAGACTCGACCGAGATGGGCACGACGATAGCGGACGACGGCGCGGCTTCGGGCGCAGGAGGCGACTCGGCCGACGGTACCATGACAAACTTTGCCAAGATTGGTGCTGCGCGAGACAAGGTGCTCAAGTCAAGGCTGGAGCAGGCGTCTCAGGGTGCCGGTAGTGCCTCCGTTTCAGGCAGCTCAACGAGCATCGATCCGCAAGGCTACCTCACCAGTCTGAACAAGATGCAGATGACGGAGGCACAGGCACAGGTTGGCGATATCAACCGTGTACGCGAACTTTTGCAATCAGTCGTCAAGACGAACCCGAATAATGCATTGGGCTGGATTGCTGCCGCTCGACTGGAGGAGCTGGCTGGCAAGATTGTATCGGCCCGCAAGACTATCGACACGGGCTGTATGAGATGCCCAAAGAGCGAAGATGCCTGGCTCGAAAACATTCGTCTCAACCACGACTCCCACAACGCAAAGGTGATTGCGCGCAGAGCCATTGAGGCCAACGGCCGATCAGTCAGGCTCTGGGTCGAGGCTATGCGGTTGGAGACTTTGCCTAGCAACAAGAAGCGAGTCATCCGACAAGCTCTCGACAACGTCCCCGAGTCCGAGGCCCTATGGAAGGAGGCCGTGAATCTTGAAGAGAACCCCGATGACGCCAAGCTCCTTCTTGCCAAGGCGACGGAGCTAATCCCCCTCTCCGTCGACCTTTGGCTTGCCCTCGCTCGCCTGGAGACGCCCGAGAATGCCCAAAAGGTCCTCAACAGGGCCCGAAAAGCAGTGCCTACTTCATATGAGATTTGGATTGCGGCCGCACGATTACAGGAGCAGCTAGGACAGGGCACCAAGGTCAACGTCATCAAGCGAGGTGTGCAGGTTTTGGCCAAGGAGTCGGCAATGCCCAAGCGCGAAGAATGGATTGCAGAAGCAGAGAGGTGTGAGGAGGAGGGAGCCATCATCACCTGCGAGAACATCATTCGAGAGACGCTCGGATGGGGCCTGGATGAGGACGACGATCGAAAAGACACATGGATGGAAGACGCCAGAGCCTCCATCAACAGGGGCAAGTACGCAACGGCGAGAGCCATATTTGCGTACGCGTTGCGCGTATTCGTCAACAGCAAAACGATGTGGATGGCCGCAGCGGACCTGGAGAGGAATCACGGGACACGAGAGTCGCTTTGGCAGGTCTTGGAGAAGGCGGTCGAGGCATGCCCCAAGAGCGAGGATCTGTGGATGATGCTGGCCAAGGAGAAGTGGCAGGCAGGAGAGGTGGACAACGCGAGACTGGTGCTGAAGCGAGCCTTCAACCAGAACCCGAACAACGAGGACATTTGGCTCGCGGCTGTGAAGCTGGAGTCGCAGAACGGAAACGAAGACCAGGCTCGGAAGCTGTTGGAGATTGCGCGCGACCAAGCGCCAACCGACCGCGTCTGGATGAAGAATGTGGTGTTTGAGAGAGAGCTGGGCAACGTGGAGGCGGCGCTGGACCTCACGCTGCAGGCGCTGCAGCTGTTCCCGGCGGCGGCGAAGCTCTGGATGCTCAAGGGACAGATCTACGACGACCTGGGCAAGGTTGGCCAGGCCCGCGAGGCGTACGCGGCGGGCGTCAAGGCGGTGCCCAAGTCGGTGCCGCTGTGGCTCCTGTACGCGCGCCTGGAGGAGAAGGGAGGCCTGATTGTCAAGGCACGGTCGGTGCTGGACCGAGCCCGGCTGGCGGTGCCCAAGAACGCGCAGCTGTGGTGCGAGTCGGTGCGGCTGGAGCGGCGGGCGGGCAACACGGCGCAGGCCAAGTCGATGATGGCCAAGGCGCTCCAGGAGGTGCCCAAGAGCGGGCTGCTGTGGGTGGAGCAGATCTGGCACCTGGAGGCGCGGACGCAGCGCAAGCCGCGGAGTCTGGAGGCGATCAAGAAGGTGGACAACGACCCGCTGCTGTTTGTGGCGGTGGCGCGCATCTTCTGGGGGGACCGCAAGCTGGAGAAGGCGCAGAACTGGTTCGAGAAGGCGCTCGTGCTCGACGCCGACTGCGGCGACAGCTGGGCGTGGTACTACCGGTTCCTGTGCCAGCACGGGACCGAGGAGAAGCGCGCCGACGTGGTGACCAAGTGCGTGCTCAACGAGCCGCGGCACGGCGAGGTGTGGCAGGCAGTGGCCAAGAGACCGGCGAATGCGCGGAAGAGCTGCGAAGAGATTCTGAAGCTGGTGGCGGACGAGATGGAGCAGTGAATGGCGATGGGGGGGATATGGAAATGGCCCCGGCAGTGGATCTGGCGGCTGACGAGGTAGGTAATGCCAGGCACTCTTGATGGTCTTGACAAGTTTGACAGTTTTGTACTACAACATGATCGTGTATCATATATCTTATACAGGGCAGAGGGAGTTTGATATGTACGGAAGCCATGGATGATGGCATGCATGCACTGGCGGTGCTCCACACTTTAGCAATTTGAAGATGATAGAAATGGTATTTGGTAAGACTTTGAATTACACCCGGCCATCCATGCAATAAAATGCTTCGTCATTATGCGCAACATCGCTCTGTGTGTGCGCGCTCGATTGGGCTCGATTGAGCATGTCCGGATCCACGGATCCTCGGACCCTCATCATCACCATCATCATCATGTCTCGTAACATGACGATGCCAAACCTGTCCCCCCCCCCCGTACGTACTCGTACATACTAGGCATTGCAGCTTGCCAAGTTACTTGCTACCACCAAACCAGCTGGAGATGCCGCCCTTTGCCTTGGCGGCACCCTCCTCGACCTTGTGGTCAAACTTATCCACGGCTCGGAGGGCCTCAGCCTTGGCCTCCTTGGCGTAGGACTGGGCGTTGCTCTTTGCGATGGCGGCTTGCTTGTCGGCCTCGGCGAGCTGTTGGGCGAGCGCACGGTTAGTTTTCCTCATTCATTCAAAGTCATCGAGGTAGGTGAGAGGTGGGAGGTGAGAGGTGAGAGGTGAGAGAAGAGAGGGATGAGAGTGCTCGGGGACGTACAGTGCTGTCGACCTTGGCACCGGCCTGCTGGCCGTAGGTCTTGAAGTCCTTTTCGGCATTGGTGGGTGAGGTGCCGGGGAGGGCCTGCTTGACGTTGGCGGAAGCCTTGTGCATGTCACCTAGGGGGAACACATGTTAGTCGAGAGTGGAGATGGATGGGTTCGAGGACACGGGACATACTCTCAAACTTGTTCTCGGCAACTCTGGTGTTGCCGCCGGCCTGGTAGAGGTAGTAGCCAATGCCTGAGGCGGCACCGACACCGAGGATGAGAGGGAGACGAGATCGAGACATGATGGTGAGTATGGGGCTGTGAGGTTGTGGGGTTGTGAGTTTGGAAGAGGAAAGCGTGTGTATTCGCGGAGAGGTGAGAGAAGTTTCGTGGGTAACAGAAGTAAAAGTAGTGGTGGTGAATGAGGAGAAGAGTGAGAGGGACGGAAACAGAGGACGGAGGGCTGGAACGGCTTTAGTATTGTGTCATGGGACCACTTCTGCTGGAAGTCTCGGACAGCCAAGCTACGTCGTACGTCGCGCAGAGGAGGGAGAGAGGGAGAGGGAGAGGGAGAGAGGGAGAGAGGGATACGAACCGGCCAAGGACAGCCTAGGTATCGACCAAGGGACGGCCGCAGCAAGAAGACGGTTGGAACTACATTGGAAATACCTGACGGGCTTGGCGCTCTGGCAGAAGAGCGAGAGAAGCTGTCTTGTCGTTGCATGTGGCTTGTCGCTTGAGCGACTGGCGGATGGGAAGACGGATGCATGACGTCAGACGAGTTCTTGGTGGGGCTTGGGGAACTGGGGCTGGAGCTGTTTTGGTTCAAAGGCATCATTCCGTCTGGGATGATGACGACGGACATGGAGCCAGTGTATGTACGCATGTACGCATGTACGTATGTGTGTATGTATGTATGTATGTATGTATGTATGTATGTATGTATGTATGTACATACATACATGTGTTGAATGTTGGGTGTTGGATGCTTGCTGGTCTGGTTTGGTTTACTGGGGGCAGTGTAAGTGTGGCCAAGGGGAATCCGAAGTGGCGTGTATGAGGCTGTCTGTGATGGACACCTACCTACCTAAGGTAGGCAGGTACCTAGGTAGGTAGGTTCCGTGTGTATTATCGTCTCGGTAGGTATACTATAGTAGTTTATGCTTGTGATGGTGATCTGCAGGGCAAAGACTTGTCGATGAGAACCATCCACCATACAGATGCCTGCCTACCTACCTACCTACCTAAGGAGGTACCTGGGTAAGGAGGTGAATCATGCATCTATTCATTCTATTGCAAGAGGCATGTCAACAGTCTGCAGGCACATGCATCGCAGCCCTCCCTGGACTAGAAGATGCGTATATAGAATACAGTACTGCAGCAAGCGAAGCCGTGCTCCAGCTAATCTGCAATCTGCAATCTGCAATCTGCAATTCATACAGATTAATCTGTGCATAGGTACCTAGGTAGGTACATGAGGTATGCATATGTACAGTACCATTACCAGTGGATCCCCTCCCCCCTGGGCAGAATCTGGCAGGCGGCATTACATCATGGACGCCGACCAATCTCATCGCCAACCAAAGCAGAAAGGCAGAAACAGGATCTGCACAACGCCGTCGAGCCGCCATCTCGACACTAGCCAATTGCAACCGCCATGGCTCTCCATCTTTCCGTCTTTCCGTCTCTGGTACAGTACTGCGCCATGTCCAGTAATAAAGGCAAACCCGCTCCGCCAGAGCAATTGGGATCACTTGTTGGCCATCAAGATTTACGAGCTTTTGCGGCTTAGCTCTCCCTTGCCCGCTTTGGTAGCTTGGCCAAATGTACGGAGCACTCTAGGTAGGTAGGTAGGTAGATACCTAGGTAGGTAGCTAAGGTTCCAGGCCCAAAACAGCTCCATTCGTTCATCCATTGTTCCCCATCCACCACCAACGTGGCGCCTCGTCTTTTCTACTGTAATCTGTACCAACCAACCTCCATTCATAGCACATCTGTACCCGTACGAACCCAGGCGAACCCAGGCGAACCCAGGCGAACCCATACAAATCCAGTGCAACCCCGTACAAACATATACGACCCTCCCCCCCTCTTGGTCTCTGACGTTGGCGCTGCCGGCCGGCTTGTCCCCCCGGGATCCATCGCCTGCTCCTTGGCGCGCCGCCTCCCTCGACCTTGACGATGCTCTTGGCGAGTCCCCTCGACTCGTAGACTCCCTCGTCGTCGTTGGATGGGCTGTCCCCTCTTCTCCCGCTCGCGCTCGTCCGCCGTCTCGACGGCCCAACGGCCATGCTGAGAGCCTCCCACTCCCGCCGACCAGCAGGCCTCGAGCCCGGCGACTTTGACCACGAAATCTCCCTCGTCGATCGTGACGCTGCCCGGACGCCCACCGATCCCGTCCCTGCCGACAATGCCGCCTTGACCCGGAGCTCGACCACTTCTCAGCTGCTCCGTCCAGGCCGTGACGATCAGGCCGAGGCTGCGCCAAACCTCGGTGTTGCTGACGGACAAGGTGGCGGCAATGGCCATGCCCATGGCGACCATGTGCCGCCACAGGGTCCAATCGTAAATTCCCCCGACGGTCAAAACGACCAGCACGATGGGGAACAGCCCAGTCTTGGGCCTTCTATTCAGGTGCAAGGTAGCTATGCTCCCTCTCCCTCTCTTGAAAACCCTTGCTCACAAGCCCCCAAGGCCCCTCTCCCAGCGGTGAGGCTGCCAACGGACAGCCCCGCCAGCGGCCGAGGAAGCCGTCCGTCAAGCGTGAGACTGCGATTGATATCCTGTACGAGAACGAACGGGGCGGCTTCTTCTGCGGCATAGCTCTATTCGCCTCCAAAGCGTTGGGATTCCTTGATCCACCTCCCTGGAGTAAGTCCTGCCTTTCCAGTTTGAGCCAGTCTCAGGTACCTAACCATCTTGTGAAGCGAATGCCTACCACAAAGCCTCCCCGACCAGTATACACACCGCTCAGGTCCCAGACCCGTCCTGGGAGTGGATCTGGCCAGAGTGGCGCGTAAACCACCAAGAAGGCACGGATGAGGGCGGCTGGGAATACTCGTTCGCCTTTGGCAAGTTCTCCTGGCACGGCCCGCAGTGGTGGAACTCGTGTGTCCGCCGGCGAGCGTGGACTCGGAAGCGAGCCAAACGACTGGACCACGAGTCGGCCGACCTACACATGCTGCATGCCGATTACTTCCAGGTCCTGCCTGCTTCGGAACGCAAGTCCCTTGCTCGGGCCAGCGTCATTAGCAGCAAGGCCAGTGGGACGAGTCTCAGCCAGGCATCTGCGCTTGACGAGGGCCTGCAGATTGGGGACATTGAAACCATTGACAGTCTCTTGCAGATTTTGCGACGCGCCCGAATAGATCGCGAGAAGTTGGAGGCAATTGAGAGTTACTTGGCCAATGCATCGGACATGGGGAAGCTCGAGGGCCATATGCATGAGATTATGTCCCTTTTTGTTTTCCAAGCGGCACGACGCGCCATGCTGAGCCGCCTGATTCAAATCTACGACGAAACCGGCGACAAGATGGAGAAGATGGATACCCCAGAGTTGCAGAGTCAAAGGATGGCACTCCAAAAGGCCGTCAAGCACGCGGCCGAGGAGGTCCGTCGCCTAGCCTACTGGAGTGATGTGAAGAAGATGACCAAAGCTGGCGAGGCCCAGGGAGCCGTCGACAGCCAGAAGGGATGGGACGAAGAGTGGCAAGGCGTGGACCAGAGCGGGCCAGCGCCACCGAGGGTTCCGCCCAGCACGAATAAGAATCAGCACCGCAATCAGTGATGGCGTCGTCGCAACGTGTACTCTTGCGTTTCTTGTGAATAGGGGTCTACTGATGCGCGTCGGATGTGTACAGAGGGTTGATACTTGGCATTGGATCTTGCAAGACAGCGTGGCATTATGCGGAACTCCAAGGATGAAGACGATGGGTCTGGGAGAGTCGACTTGAGGGACGGCGTCATTTGCATGGGTTTGGTAGCGGGAGGAAATGGTGTATATGAACGGGTAAAGAAAGAATCATCCATATCGAATATAGGCTGTAGCGTTTGACGTGCAGTAGCTCAAGAGGCTCAAGAGGCTCAAGAGGCTCAACAGGCTCAATGAGCACATCGATGATCAATGCCGGGCATGTTGGTGGTGTGAATAGCTGGCGTTGTTGTCAGATGCGGTTACAGTCTTTCTGATATCAGATGGGACATATATCATCTACTGGAGAGCCGCATACAGACGGCGTGGATAGCACGTGCTCCTCCACAGCACAATCTCGAGCCCAACAGTTGGTTAGACCTGGAAGCCATGCTGTACACAAACCAGGATAATCTTGATTGGGCTCTGGATGGAGGCAGGATGCGGATCTGATCTATCCAAGCCTTTGTTTTTGTTTTTCCGAGTTTTGACACAAATGCTGCATGTTCGACACAGACGCTACTGTAGGAAACACAGTTGGCGGCGGCTCCCCACCGGGACCTTGACGCAGAGGTTCAAGGTACCCGACCGATTCTCGGTAGCTCAACGTTAGTCCGTACTGCAACCAAACCCCGGAACGATGGAATTCTCTTTAGCCGACCTATCTTAGCCGTCCCTACGGAGTACAGTAGCCACAACCCGGACGCTCGCCCTCGGCACCTTTCACCAACCCGCATCGCATCTGCCCGCCCGACGATGCGCAACTCATGATCAATGCCCCTGGGGATCACTTTGCTGTTGGGGGGTCGGGCGCGCCATGTCGCCACTGCTGGCCCCCGGCTGATTTCCAGGGATCGACTGCTCTCCACCATCCCCAAGCCGTCAACTTGGCCAACCTCGACCTCGACCTCGACCTCGTCAACCTCAGCCTCAGCCTCAGCCTCGGCCTCAGCCTCGTCGACGTCGCCGCTTGCACGTATTCTCAGATCCAACAAGGCCTCCTCGTCCTCGTCCTCGTCCTCGTCCTCCTCGACCTCACCTCCCCACTCTCTAGACAACAAACCCGACGATAAGCCGCCGCCCCTCGACGACAGAGCCCGCCTGCCCAAGAGGCCCGACCTCGCATCGAGCGACCTACGCTCCCGCTCGCGCAACCGGCTCTTCAAGAATGCCTTCAAGATCAAGGCCCGCCTCGCCACCAGCGGCGAGCAGCAGCAGCATCAGCATCAGCATCAGCAGCAGCAGCCCGCGCAAAACGCCTTTGTCGGCAGGCCCAGGACGTATCCCAACGCCGAGGCCACGCACGCGAGCGTCCGCGAGCATGGGCGGGAGCACCGGCGGCAGCTCGCGCACGGCATCGTGTGGCAGCACTTCAACAAGACGGTGCCCGAGTGGCAGCAGTGCGTCGACCTCTTAAAGGAAATGACGCCCGAGTGGAGCGAGCGGCCCAAGATGTCGGCCCTCCGCATCGTCCTGCCCAAGTCGTGGGACCTCGAGGTCAACAACCAGAACCTGGAGTACGTCGACGCCGCCACGGGTCTGCAGCAGAGGCTGCGCTCCGCCGTCGACAAGAACCCGGCCGCCATCATCCTGCGCGGCCGCAGCTCCGTCCTCTCCAAGGCCGCCAACGAGGTCGTCCAGTACAGCCCCGACGCCGAGATCTACGAGCTGGGCGACGTCGCCTTTTCCGACTACAAGACCAAGCAGCTCTGGCCCGCCATTGATGTCGCCTCCAACGCCGCCTCCAACGCCGCTGCTGCTGCTGCTGCTGCCGCCTCGCCCGAGGGGCCCGCCGACGAGGACAAGTTCTGGGTCCACAAGGAGTACGAGCCGCACACCATCGCCGTCCGCTACGAGGACGTGCCCCGGCCGCCCGTCTGGTCCCAGGAGAGCTTCGAGGACTATGTCGCCACTCTTGTCTATGGCCGCATCCCCACCCACCTGGCCACGTCCCTCTACGGCCCCAAGGTCGACACCGAGGGCAGGCGCATCGCCCTCATCGCCGACGCCATCCAGGACCCGGCCGCCCGGCCCTTGCTCACCACGCCCATCCTCAAAATGGCCGTCTCCTTCATGGCCTTCAAGGGCGGCCACCGCGCCGTCGCCAACCGCCTCATCCACCAGGCCGAGGAATGGGGCCTGCCCATGGACACGGACATGTACAACATCATGCTCGACGGCTACGTCCAGAAGCACGACGTCCGCTTCTTCTACAGCTTCCTCCGCCGCATGAAGGCCCGCTACTTCCGCCCCAACATCGGCACCTGGCTGCTCTTCCTCCGCCTCGTCCAGAGCGACGCCCAGCGCAGGCAGACCATTGTCGCCATGTACGACCTCGGCATGTTCAACGACCCCGAGATCCGCCGCGGCATCGCCGACGTCATGGTCTCCCACGACGCCTACAACGCCTTCAAGGTCGGCAAGTCCCTCGACGCCTTCCTCGCCGAGCAGGCCGAGCTCTACGGCGCCGACTGGCTCACCCCCCAGGGCATCAACTCCGTCATCAACGAGCTCCTCCGCTTCGACCGCGAGGAGGATCCCCGCGTCGACGACTGCAAGGCGCTGCTCGACCGCCACACTCAAGCCGGTCGCCCCGTCGGCCTGGCCACCGTCAACCTCATCCTCCAGCACGCCGTCGACAAGCGGAGCTGGAACCTCGCCTTCTGGGCCCTATCCCTCTGCAAAAAGGGCGTCTGCGAGCCCGACAGCAAGGCCTACTCGGCCCTCGTCATGCTGGCCATCAAGTCCCATTCCCCCTACACCCTCGGCACCGTCTACTTCTACGCAGTCCTCGCCCGCAAGCTCAGCTACCACGCCCGCCGCATCCTCCGCTTCGTCATCGTCCAGCGCACCCAGGACGCCTTTTGGCGCGACGCCCGATGCCGACCTCCCTTGTTCCCCAACAAGGTCAAGCCCCTGCTCACCGAGGACAAGGCACGCACTCCCCAAGACGCCCTGGCAGCTGTCGAGCGCGCCATTCTCAGCCTGTGGCAGGACTACACTCCCGCCGACACCCTCGGCCACGCTCTTGAGCAAGCCTTCCGCCTCAACGACTGCCCTCTACGCCGGCAGCTCAAGACGGGTATTTCCAAGATTGGCGTCACCCCACTGGCCCACAGGCTCCGACGCGTCGACGGGGAGCCGCCCAATGTCACGATTCGCCTCGAGGGTATGTTTGACCCAGCCGCCATGATTCAAGATTGGGTCGAACGGGACGACGGCCAAGACCAAGGAGGCCAAGACCAACAAACGGCCGTGGCGGCCGAAGAAGAAATCGCAGCCGAGGCCGGGAAGCTCTGGGGCAGAGACCCCGAGCCACACAGCCAGGACTAGACAAGACTGGTCCACAGCCACAACAGTAGAGAGATGTCGTGAGCAGCAGGAGCAGCAACAACAACAGCAACAGCAACAGCAACAAGTCACACACACCAGGGCAGGGCCGAAAAACTGTCTGCCGATTATATCACCCATTCCACCCCGCCCCCGAAAAGGCCCGCGCCGGCTGAAGAGGAGACAACTTTGTGCCTGCGGGCAAAATTGTACATTAGAGCATATCTCGCGGACGAAGCAATTACCAAGCATAACCCCACATCATGTACCATAAGACGACGATGGCGAAGCGGTTGGGTAGAAAGGAACATGCCAAGAAAAAAAGCGCAAATATAGAAGGATGCCATCTACTCGCTTGAGTAGGCTGAACATAGGCCGACGTATATCGAAATCGTTATGCATCTGACGAGTCCGAGTTGTTGGTTCTGTCCCGGTTTCGAAGTGCCCATAGTGAGCACGCCACGGGCTTCCTAGTCGCGAGAAGAATTAGAACCTTGGCACATGATCATGTAGTGTATAGCCGCACGAGAATAACAAGACAATCAAAGGTGGATGAGCAGTGTCTAGCATCGCACATCTTCACACCAGCCTCGAGACCTGACGTCATCCTTCCCACCGATCCAGTCGGGGCAAGCAACACCAACAAACTATTAGACCTTCTGTATTGAAACCCTCTTGTCTAGACAGGCCCGAGAACATCTAAGACACGAGAGAAGGGGGATAAGCCAAGCATGGATGGTGCCTAGGAAAGACTGGTTTAGTGACATGGCAAGGGTCAAGATGTCTCGAGACAAGTGCGCAAGAGGGGGGGGGGTTTGGGTTTGAGTTGGGACTCCGGAGTGAAATATGAAGCGTTTTTCTCTGTCGTTTGCTGCTCGCTCTCCCTCCTCCAGCAAGTGTCCACACCCAAAGTCCAAGTGACCCTCCTCAAATCCCGCATCGTCGCGACTCCCTGTGCTTCTCCGTAAGCACACACATAAACCCGTGGTATCCAGTACACCAACGACATGGAAACACGCAGAAACTTGACATGAAGACATCCGTCACTCCCCCCCCGAGTACCCCGAGCCAGAGGCCTGAGGATCCCAGCTAACAAGCAAATGACGTTAAATGCGGTCACCGCCCACAAGGCCCGCCTAATCCTTCTTGCTCTCCGCGGGGGCCGAGCTCTTCGTCTGATCGTTCGTGGATGTGGTCTCGGCGGTCGTGGACGTCGGTGAGGTAATCGACTTGCTAGGTGCGGCGGTCGCATCGGGCTTGGAGTCGGAATCGGTCGTCGTCGCCTTGGACACCTGGCTCTCCAGGTCCTTGTCCTCGTCGGCGTTGTCAAACATTTCGGTATCATCTGAATCGGTAAGAACCTCAGTGCCATCGCCGAGGAGAATGATCCGGCCGTTGCCTCGGTACCCACCAACGCCGAAGCTTCTGCTCTTGCTCTCTGCATCCATCTCGTAGCCACTGTCGCTGTCTTCAAAGTTGTGGTGGACTCCGGGGCCGCGGAACTCGGCTACAACGCAACGACTCGGTCAGCCTGTGGTCACTGCTTTGGAGACCGAGCAGCATGGCATCGCGCTAGTAGCCGATCCGTCCATTGTCTGCGTCTGCGTCTGCGTCTGCGCCTGATGTCTGCGGGGTGCCAGCATTCATACCGTATTCTGGAGGAGCACAAGGACCGTCACCGTTGGCGACCCGCTTGGCGATCTCGTCGTACCACTCTTCCTTGGTCTTGCCGTTGAGGATACCGATGATAACCATGGTCATGTTGTCGCAGCCGACACCACCCGTCTCCGAGTTGGAGGCGAGGCAGTTGTCCATCATATTCTCGCAAATCTTCTCAAGCTCCTGCTTGGCGGCGATGCCGCGTCGAACAAACTCGACGACGGCCTGCGATGATTGGCAATCCCAGATACCTAGAGAGAGTCAGTGCTGGGCCTCAAAATGGTGGGTGGTACCAAGCCTAGGTACTTACCATCGCAGGCAAGGACTAGGAATTCGTCCTCATCGGTGAGGTCGTGCTGCTCAACGTCGGGGAAGGCGGTGACAATCTGGTTCTCGGGAGACAGTTCGGCACTCTTCTTGAACTCAAAATCGCCAATGGCGCGGGACAAGGCCAGGTTGCCGTTGACGCGGCCAAAGTCGACAAAGCCACCGGCGGCAGTGATTCGGTTCTTCTCGGCTATATGACGCAAGGGGCAGAGTCAGCATAGGGAACGCTGACCAGGAGCGATTTGACCCGAGAATAGAGGATTGACAGACTCTCGAGTTGAGGCTTGTGGTCCTGAGAAAGGGGCTTGGCCCGTCCCTTGATGCCAATGACACCTCTTGAGTCGCCGGCGTTGGCCTGAAAAGATGGGGGGGGTCAGCATGTGTGCACGATCTACGGTGCCCCTCGCCATCGTCATGGTGGGGGCGGAGACGTGGGGAGAAGAGTCGGGGAAGGGCCGGGAAGAACACTGACCACATAGAGCTTGTTGCCGGCGATGAGGCTGACGCAAGCGGTGCAGCCGGAGACCTCGTCCTCATACTTGGGATCTAGGAGCGTCGTAGAGTCAGCGCGGGGGGTCCATCGAGACACGCGACACAAGAGGAGGAGTGGGGAGGGGCACAGGGTAAGTGAAAGGTGGTAGGTGTCTGTCTTGTGGGACCAGGCAGGTCAACATACCATTGAGGATGGCGCGGTCAGTCGCAAGGAAGCCGTCCTTGAGACCCTGGGCATAATCGCCAGCCTTGAAGGTGTCCTGTTTTAGAATGATGTTGTGGATATTCTCGCCCGCAAATAATGCTACTTTATCACCTCCGTGGCCGTCGAAAACGCCGAAGAAGGACAGTCTAGGGTCATTAGCTTTGGCCGTGTCGGAGCCAGCAGGAACAAGGTCGAGGACGGCGGTATGAGCGTCTTCCATGCTGATGCGCCAGCCCTGCATGGCAGAGACGCCATAGATGAGTCGGTCATCCCCGCCCTTTTCCGAAGTCTAGCGAGGAGAAACAAGGTCAGCGGGATGGTGTGTTTGTGCAACGATAGCGTCATGCCGCGCAGGGTTCGGAATGGGTGTGCAGGGGAGGGAAGAAGCGGCAGAAAATTGGAAAATGAGTCAAGAAGCAGGAAAATACGACGAGATCCAAGATAGAGGCGGTATCTTGACAGGAAGCATGTGCAGTATTTCGAGGCATGTGCTGTGGGCATATCGCAGGCAAGATGGCCATCCATGGCAGGCGACAAAGAGGGGCTTTGACGTCTGGCGATGCCCCTCGCGGCGCAAAGACCAGACCAGACCAGATCAGAGGGACAGCACGCAGATGCACTGCACTGCACCGCACTCGCACTCGCACTCGCACTCGCACTCGCACTCGCACTCGCACTGCACATGACCGCCAAACAGGCAGCGCGCGGCAACAGCAGCAGCAGCAACAACAACAACAGCAGCAACAACAGCAACGGCGGAAGGAAAAAGCGACGCACCTTTTCGACAACGGGCTCTGAGAGAGTTTGACCCATGGCTGTAAATTCGGACGAGACGGTCGGACGGTCGGACGGTCGAGCGGTCGTTTAGGTGAGGTCGGCGTCTCGTAGTTGCGTGGGAAAAGAGGGTTGAGGAAGAGGAGCAGGCGGCGGAAGAGAAGAGCGGAGTCGTGCAGGCGGCGGATTGGCCGAGCTGGGCGGTCGCGGGGGCGAAGAGAGAGCAGAAGCGAGACGGAGTAGGTAGTGAGCTGGAGAGGGCTGGAGAGAGCGGGAGAGAGAGAGAGGGGAGTGGGAGAAAGACCGACGCTGGGAGGAGAGCGTAGCCTAAAAGATGGGGAAAGGGAAAGAGAAAGGGAGGCGGTTGTGGTGGAAGAGGTTGAGGGAGAGAGCGGTAGAGAGAGGGAAGAACAACAAGGGAGAGCGGGATATGGAGATGGAGATGAGAATGGCCAGAAACGTGGTGGTGGCAGCAAGTGGTGGCAGCAGGTAGCCTACAGTACTGCCAGAAGCCAAGTTCGTGATGGGGCAAGCAGCAGTACCTACCTACCTTGCCTACTGTACTTAGCAGCAGCAGCACTAACAGCAGCAACTAACAGCAACAACCACCTAGGTAAGGTATGGAACAGCAGCAACTAACTGAACAGCCAACTAACAGCAGCACTAACAGCAGCAGCACTAACAGCAGCAGCACTAACAGCAGCACTAATCTGTACTGTACATCTGTATGTACTGTACGTAGGTGGGTAGGTTGGTACAGATTACAGTACCTACAGAGTAGAGCAAAGCAGCAGCAGCAGAATCAGCAGGAGCCCGCACTAACAAACAACAGCGAGCGCCAGCAGGTACTTGCCAGCACGGCCGAAATAAGAGCGAGCGGGAGCCGAAAGGTTGCGTGGCGGGATGGGATGCCACCTCTGGCCAACTCTTGCCCAACGCGCCAGGCTGCTTTGGTGCTGCTATACAGATTACTGCAGTAGGTACTTACGACTTACGGCGCCGGCGCGCCCTTGATCCTGTGCAAATTTCGTGCAGAGCGGGGTACCTTGCCCGCCAGCGGCACTCTACAGTCTGTCCAAGGTAAGGTACCTTAGTCAAGCAGACAAGGTAAGGTACCCAAGATACCACCAGCTCAAGGTGCCAGCCCAAGGTACCACCCCCAAGGTACCAGCCCAAAGTACCGCTAGGGACTCCCCGACGATCCTCTGACAGGCGCACGGCGATAAGAAAACCAGCACGTCAGCACGTTACTCACGGGGGCGACAAATTCCCCTTAGCCTAGGGCTCAGGATCAGGATCAGACGGCAAACCTGCTCTTGCTCTCCCAGAACCTAAGCCTATCCAATGAGAACAGACGGGACGGAACAAGCCCCAAACGAACCGGAACAATACCGCAACCATACCGCAACCTCTTATGTCATGCTTGCTCAAGACTCACCACTACTGTAGGTAGGTAGGTATTCAAGGTGCTGTCCACGACACGATCCTCACTGATTGTTGCAATCAGACACGCTACTACTGTAGTAATACAAGGTAGGTCGGGGTAAGGGTCTGGGTCTGGGTCTGGGTCTGGGTATGGGTATACATGGCCATTTATTACATTGCGCAGCTTCGCCGAGGGGCTCTGCTCAACTCTATAGTTCTGTCTAGGTACTCGTAACTCAATGCGCTGGTATCACGGTATAATCACCCCCCACCTCCCAATATGTCCAAAACTTACTTCACAAAATAAAAGGGAAAGGAACAACGACAACCCAACAGTTCCTCACAACACCCGCCACCGTTCAGCCTACAAAAAGGCCTTGAAGCTGCTCTCCGACTTGGCGCTCTTATGCCCTGGCCGCAGAGGCTCTACCGCCATCTCCCCATTCAACCTCGAATATCGGCTCACGCTCTCTGTCAGTGCCTCACGCTGGGACGACTCGGAAGCTCGAATGCTGGCCTCTGCGTCTTCCCACTGGCTGGAGGATCCGGTCCCTGATCTTGGCCGTTCTCGAGGCTGCGTCCCATCTCTGCAGATGCTCATGGCCGAGTTGGACCGTGTGGGGTGGAATGGCGCCTGCTCCACGAGATCCTGATACGACACACTTGCCGACTTCAGCGACCGACCAATCGTCTGCCAGTTTCCGGATGATCCTTGCGATTGCCCTAGGCTGGGGTTCGAGCCCATTTTCAGCGCCGTAGTCCCAGCCCAGTCCTGACTGGCTTCTCGTCCTCGCCATTGACCGGCTAATCGAGCTTGGCTCGGGCTCTCCAGCTTGCTCATGCTTTCGGCGGGCTCGCCAAATGCCGTCTTTTGGTCCCTCGGCCGTGACTCTTCACCTGGCACCGCCCCCAACGTTGTCTTGTCCAATGCCGCCGTGATGAGCCGGGGGCTAGACTGGTGCGATGAAGCAAAGGCCAGTGAGCTATCGTGACTCAGTGAGTAGAAGGCGGAGCTTGTTGTCGACTGCTTTGGCCTCATATCACTTGTAAGCATATTTGGCAGGTCCTCGAGGGACGGGATCGACAAGTTGAGCCCACTTCGAAACGAGACGGCGCCTGACTCTGATAGAAAGCTTGGCGGGGGCAACAAGTCGTGAGTTGACTCGGAGAATGTCGTGTCTGAATGCTGGCTCCTCAAAGATTCCTGGCTCCGCCGCGCCGTGGCCGTGGCCGTGGCTGTGGCCGATCCTTCTATTGTGACCCAAGAGCTCCGGTTATCGTCCGTGGTCGGTACGCTCATATCCCGGTTTGCCCTTGGCCTCGAGTACTCGGACACGAACCTGGACAGGATAGCCGGGGTCGCCAAAGGCCCCTGGCTAAGCGTTGACCCCGATGAGGCCATCGATGAAGACATATCGGAGTGGAGTCCAGCAGCTGGCTGAAATCGATGCGACGTTGTCACCTTCAGGTTTCCGCCTTTTCCGCTCTTCTTCTCGGAGGTGCCAGTTTCATCGACTTGCCGAAACCCTTCGTGCATGGGACCGGAGATTTTATGGCGAAAGTCTTCAGAGAGATACGAGCGTTGTGCCCTGCGCCGACGGAAGAAGCAGAACATGAGCAAGATGAAGATGAGTGCTATGAGACAAATGGGCAAGAGCGTGGCAAGAAGAATCGTGCGAGTCGAAAGGCCGCCTTTAGCTTGCTCTCCACCAGTGGCCGATGTTGGCTTGCCCGTCTCACTGCTCGCTGTGGAAGTGGCTGACGCAGACGTCCCAGTGATGGCAGCCAGGATCTTCACGGTCACAGTTTCTGTCTCCTCGAGGCCGGAGCTCTTAGATGATGCTGTGATGCTGAGTTTCAAGCTGCCTGTAGCAGATTTCGGGACTCTCCCCGTGATGCTGAAGCCATCCAGCTTGAGCCAGTCCTTCTGGGGGTCGAGAGCTATCTTTATGTCAATGTCACTCGGGTCCCGGAAATTGGACCGTAGATCAATGTTGACGTCTTCACCGGCTCTGATCTCAATGTCATTGATCGTCGACTGGAAGAGCCCATTGGCAACATTGACAATGGCATTGACAGTCAAGCTGTCCGAATGCACATCTTGGAATATGATGGTGAAGTTGGTAGAGTGGTCCCCATTCTTCGGCACACCCTCAATTCTCCAGGTCTGGTTATTGAGAGAAAGCCATTTGGGCATATTCTTCGTGAATACCTCCACTCGGTTCTCATGAGCAAGCATGCCGTCGAGCATGACCTCGTCAGCTAGTTTGTCATAGCTGACACGTTTGCCACGAGTTGCGTTTAGGTGAATGGTGGGCTTTGGTGTGGAGAGCTTATGACTCCCGACGACGATGAAGAAGGGAACCGATACAGCAGAGAAACCAACGACGTCAGAGGCAACCAATTTGAAGCCAAAGGTTTGCGGAGGCTGGATCAGAGACTCGATAGGAGGCGTCTTGCCACTGAAGGTTATGGACTCGGGGTCGAATCTAATCCAAGCAGGCAAAGGGCTGCTGTCGTTGGACGTAGCGTAGTAATTGACCATGTTCCGGCGATGATCAAACGTTTCGGGGTCGAACGTGAACGAAAAGTCGGTAGAGGGATAGAAAAGCAACGAGGATGGTGGCGAGTAGTCTCCAAACTTCTTTATCTGTTCCGATATAGGAATTCTGACTGAGGGCGCTTTATTGCGGGAGACAACAAGAGTAGCGTTGAGCGACACCGAGCCGTCTCCATCATCGGCAATGACCTCGACCTTCTGGCCGACCACATTACCCGAGGGAACATCTTCATCTCGCGGTGTACCGTGAAGCTGGCCGCTGGTTCGATCGATAGATATCCATTTTGGGGCGCTTCCTAGAGAGTAATTGATCTCATGATCGGATTTGAAGGTCGTGGGGGAAAAGGTAAAAGTGAAAGGCTCGTCAATACGAGCCACTGGCGGTAGTTGGGAGTTGATAGGAAACGAGACGATGGGCTGACTGCTCGCTTGGTGAACGAGATAGAGAATAGCGGTGAGTATGAAGAAGGAAGCCATAACGGCGCGATGATGCGCCTAAAAGCGCCGGTGATGTTGAAGCGAGCCAGGTAACAGGTCGTTTCTACGTCGTTTCCAGCTTTCAGATGGGCAACAGGAGGAGAAAAGGAGGAAGACAGAGGAAGAAAGCAAGCAAGAGAGAAGACCCAAGGCAAGAGGTCGCGAGTCCATATCGTTGAAAGACATATTGAAGGCTGGCGACAATCCAAACGGATAGAACTCCCTTCATTCCTACAGATGCGTAGCCAGGCGGGAGCCAGCTCGGCGGGATGGGCGATTGGGTGCACAGGCAATGGTTCCATAACGGACAGAGGCGATATGTTTCAGCCAGGGGCAAAGTAAAGGTCAGAGCTGTGGCGGGAGAAGAGCTAAAGCGAGAGATGAGGCTGGTATTGCCGTTGTGCATTCCTGAGCAAGGCCCGACTTTTGGGGATGTGGGCGTCACGGGAGAAGAGTGAGACACTGAGGGCATCGGGAGTCGTGGAGGTTATTGGACACAAGCGATACGTACTCGGACGCTATTTGAAAAATCCTGCCCTTGCGGTCATGCTTGATGCAGAGGACAAGGGGACGTTTCTATCCCTGGAAGAGTTGGTGATGCTTCACGATGGATACTAGCAAGTCCTCGTCAGAGCACCATATACCGGTACCTACCGATGCAAGTACTTAGCTGTAGGCACTTAAGTACCTGCCACGTAGGAGGAATGGAAAGCCAGCCCAGTCCCTCTACCCAGGTTAACAACCAATCAGGTACCTGGAGCAGTTGTACGGGATGGAGGAAGGAAGGGCGAAGGAAGAACAATGGATCCAAAGCCCACCCAAGCCGCTGTAGAAACTGTATTGTAAGTAACCGCCACAGCGTCTGTTCCGTTTCATACGTTTTCATAGGCTAGCAAAGCCAGCGCGGCCAGACAGCAAGGTCCTGGAAAAGAGGGACTAAAGATTGGATCGCATCGAAGAGAAGGGTCTAGACCAAGCTGTCTCCCATGAGTCCCCGTCCCCATTGGTAAAGGGTCCATAAGATCGATTGCAACCAAGCTGCCCAGGAGCCTCATACATACACAGGTGTCCATTTTGTCTGCCGCACAACCCTTATGATCAATTCAGGTACCTTTCTTCACTGTTGCCTCATCCCTCCAAC